>JBBPBS010000738.1:1206510-1233543 GCA_037974835.1 Cicer judaicum | reverse complement strand
GTTTTTTCTTTATGGTTTTCTTTTGGTATCTTGTATAAGTTTAACTATTTTTTTTCTCTCAATATTTTGTTATATTTATATTTAATTGCTTTTTATACACCCCATATATATATAAATATTATATATTATATTTATCAATATTTCATCCTATTGTAAATTATTTATTGATTTGTCATCTTTTTCCTTCATCATGTATTAACAAGATGAATTAGATTTGGTTATTATTTAGAATTTGATGTCTTCTCATATAAGTACTTTTATTCTTCTATTTTTTTACTTGATAATAAGTTACGCACACATAACAATTTATCTAAATAGAAATTGTAAGAAATATTGGTTATAGTTGCACTTGTTGGTATGTTGAGTTTTAAAAACAAGAGTCTTAAAAAGGAATCGAAAAGATTTTTGTTATTAATAATAATTTGAAAAGGAGGTGGTGATAGAATAGAACTAAATGTAATTTTTACAAATGAATGCTAAATGTGTTTTTAGAAATTAGTACTAAAATCATTTTAATATTAATTTGTTAGTGCTAAATCTGTTTTTAGAAATTAGAATATTCTAATTATAGTTTTTTGGATGTATGATGATTAATGAGGTGATGGATGAATAATCTATTTTGTTGTTGTTGAAATTTATGCTACTCATCAAAGGTTTTATGAACTAATTAATTATTTTCTTTTATGTGCAACTTTACATAAAATATATATGAAAATTGATGGCACATCTCAACCACTATCATGTCAACTTATTTTCAGAAGAAAATTCACATCAACCAACTATGAAAGGAAGTTGTAATCTGTCAGTTAATGCTTCCACACCAAATAAAACCATGTAAACACCTCAAGATGATATAAATGATAATATGGCGGATGAAATAATTGAAGATCGTCCCAATACGCTTAAAAGTATTGTATGGAGCCATTTTACAAGGATCAAAGTTGATAGAAAAAATAAAGCTAAATATAATTCATTTAAGAAATTGCTTGGTGGGAGAGCAAGAGATGAGACGTCACACATGCACAAACATATGAAAATTTGTAGTCCATGTTTGGCTATCTTTAAACATAATAAAGGACAAACATTTCTTATCGCTAAGGTCTTGCAAGGTAAAAAAGAGTCGGGGAATGAAATTTATAATGCTGAAAATGCTAGAAAATAGCTTGCATATGCAATTATTTTGCATGAATATCAACTTTCAATAGTGAAATATATTGATTTTAGGTGATACTCAACCTCTCTCCAACCATTATTTCAAGTTCCTTGTAGAAATACAATAAAAGAAAGAGATACTTAGTGTACGAAGTTGAGAGAACCACAATTTTGAAGTTGTTAGAAACTCTTCCAAGAAGAGTGGTCATTATTTATGACATATGGACTACGAGCAATAAAAAAAGGGTGTATGATTGTCACTACTCATTACATTGAGGAAAATTGGTATTTACAAAGTCAAATTTTGAGGAAATTATAATTTCTTCTAACACTAGTTTGGTTGATTATTATTTATATTAGTCAATGAATGTGAATCTTATTTGTTAGGTTTATTTATGTTCCTGCGCCTCATACAAGTGAAAGACTTTGTAATGTATTTGTTGAATTTTTGATGGATTAGAACATCGATACAAAATGCTTGATGTTGTCATTTTTTTATGAAGATGTATTTAGTTGATTAAGACAATGTGAATGCCAATACACTTGTTTTCCTAAGTTTGCACTGGAAATTTGCAAAAGATATTTGTGGAAAATTAAAATTATTTTATTCTATCACTAAAGTGTTTTTTGGCACTAAATATCCAACTTTCAATCAATATTTTCCTAAGATTTGTAAGATCAAAACCACAATAAATGAGTGGATTGAATCCTCTGATGCATTATTAAAAAAAAGGCAAAGAATATGTTGGGAAAATTTGAAAAATATTGGAATATGGGTCATTAAATAATAAGGTTGCTGTTGTTTTGGTTCTTAGGTACAAAGTAGAATTGCTTGAATATTATTATGTTAAGTTGTATGAGAATGATGCTAATGACCAAGTTAAGTCCATCTGATAGTTCTGTTCTAATTTGCTTTATGAATATCAATTGAAAATGAATAATAGTTATAGTAGTGATTTTCAAATGTCAGATGTCCATGTTAGTAATGTCGAGGATGATGGTTTAGAAGACTATGATTTGTATGTGAGGAAGAAAAAAAGAGCTAGAAAACTTCGTTTACCAAAATAGAGTTGAATGTTTATTTAGAGGAGGAAGTTTTACCAAGAAGTTCAAAATTTTATATTTTATTGTGGTGGAAGTTGAATGTTGTTAAATATCCAACACTAACAACCATTGTAAAGGATGTATTTGGAAATTCATGTTTCTATTGTAGCTTCTAAATATGCATTCAATACTAGTTGACATAACCTATGTCCTCATCGAAGCCAATTTCATTGGAATACTTTAGTGGCCTTGATGTGTGCTAGAAGTTGGTTATGGAGTGTTGAGAAGTTTGGTATTTCTTTTAAATTATTCATTTAAATAAGATGCTTTAAACTAATTGTTTCTTGTAGGTAATTTAAACTAATTTTAAGCTATTGTGACTTTATTATTTAGATTATTGGAATTTTAAAGCTTGCGTTGAATGCTACCATTTAGTCTAATTATTCATTTTTAATGCTATGAATAAATAAATTCAAAAACAAAAGTCACATTTTTTTCTTATATAAAAAATAACAATTTTGAAGTGGGGGTGAGGGTAGTACTGGGGTTGCGGGTGCGGGGTTGGTAATGGCTAAAATTGTTCTCACGCTGTTGCCATGCCTAGGCATTAGCGTCACTTGGCTTTGTCAGACATCAACATACAAGTCTGATGCTCTTGGGTGGAGGACCCTACAAGCCTTCAAATCTTCCAATCTTTATTAAGGGGATGAGTTCAAAAGTCTTCATGTCTTCTAGTCTTGATTGAGTGGAAGAGTTCGCATGTTTTTGTCTTGGTCTTAGATTCGTGCATCCACATGTACACACTCTGGTCGTTCATCGACAGTTTTCCATACATACACTATGGTCGCGTATCCTTCTCCCTAAGTCTATTGGGACTTTGATTTTACAAGTAATAAAAACCCAATAGTAATCTAAGATAAAGATTGTAAGTGTTGAAAACATTACTTAATAAGATATTAAAAAATATCACAAAATATGAGGGTTGGACATAGTTCAAAGTTAAAAGAGAATCGATATTATTTTTTGTGTAATTTACTCTCTCATATTTATTGTTTAAATATTTACAAATGATGCAACAATATTATATCTAACAACTTATCTTAATCTAAATATTTGTTTGAGATAAAAATAAATTTAAATTTTAAAAAAGTCACAATTCATACTTCTCTTTTTAGTGACATATCATGTTCCTTCATATATAATATATGTGAATGATTTACACCTCGTCTCAGTGGTTAACTAACGTTTTAAACCAGGGTCATGTCGCAAACTCGACACTTAAAGACTCACATTTTTGTATTTCTATTAAATTTTCTTATGTAGGATATCGAATATAGTTTCAAAATACAAAATCAAATATTTGAATCATGACAGTGTTAACCACTTGACCAATTTCAATGTCATTACACTTCATATATAAATATTTTTATATATTCATGCATTATTTAATTTATTTTTACTCTCCTATCAAATTTTGTGAAGCTCCATAAGGGACTATCAACATTTAAAATTATGGTTAGATGTATTCAATAAATAACTAATAATTTTTAATATTCATATTAACCACAAACTAAATTTAATTAATTTTATATTTAAATTTGTATTAATTATTTAAATCATTTGAAATTTAATATAAAAATGAAGTTACAATGTCAATTATAAGGAAGGGGGGTTTGAATTATAATTGCCCCTTTTTAAAATTTCTGTTTTGAAATTAAGAATTTTATCCAAGATTGATCTTGGTGATAATGAAGATCGATCTTGGTTTGTTAAAAAACAACAATATCAATTTTATCAATATAAAATGTGATTATCAAGCATAAAGAAAACAAAGATAGAGATAGAGAGATTACGTAAACATATATCCTGGTTCACCCAAACACGAGTTACGTCCAGTTCTCACAAGAATGAGATTTTCCACTATGTGCTCAAAGGCAAGATTGTTCTTGGTTATCACACTACTTTCACAGATCAATCTTGATCTTTACATAGTTTTCTACCCTTCAACCTAGAAAGGATTTCCTCAGTTCAACCTTACTATTTCAGAAAGGATTTAATAAGTTACCTTTCAAAACATTAAAAGGATTTTTGCAAATCACTCAAGATTATGTTAACAAAATAACCTTGAGTTACAAAGTGGTGGATTTGAGACTATTTAGAATTTGAGTATTTACTCAACTCTTGTTTGAGAAATAGATTCTGTAAATAGAACTCAGTTGTTACTGATTCTAACACAACACAAAGATTGAAAACAACAAGCTTAAAGAACGATATTGAGATACTTGAGTAAGATTGAAATGATTGATGCTTTTCTTTGCACTTTTGAGTTGTGTGTTGTTCTTCATCTTGAAGCTGCATTTATAGACTTCAAGAGAGCTTGGAACAGCTCATATGATCATTGAAATAGGGCCAGCTGTCATGAGTTAGTTGTTGGATAAAGTTTGCCAAAAATCAAGAGTGATCACAACTGCATCCAAGAACATTCTTGAGATCTAAGATTATTCTTCGAATTTGTTTGTGATGAACTAACTTGTACTTTGTGATTGTGTCAGTTGTATGAGTTGAGTGCATGTTTTTTAGTCACGTGTGCAAGTTTAGAAAAGTACAATAAGTAATGTACTTTACAACTTGTGGCTTTGTACTTGCACTTGCCTCATTTGAAGAATGATATTGTATTATACTTTTAATGAAGCATGTCTTTGATTATTCGAATTCTGAAACAAATATGACTTAGATTGATCCTTGCTTATTCTATATGAAGATATGAGATGAATAATGTTTCCAGGATCCAATCTTTCACAAGGGAACTGATTATTCTTGTTTCTGCCATAAACAAAGATCGTTCTTCGTTTCTCAACAATAAGTCAAGATCGATCTTCGTTTTCCAAAAATACTTCAAGATCAATCTTCATTTTCCAGAACTGCTTCAAGATCAATCTTCATTTTCCAGAACTGCTTTCTTTGATTTTAATGAGATCTGATTTGTGATGTTTGATACCTATCTTATTTTAACACACTCAAATGCACATGTTAAATATCAAAACATTTAGAATCATAATTAATAATCTTTAATTAATCTTTTGTTTTATCATCATCAAAACATTTAAATTGAGATTTTGTCTTAACATAAAAGTACCTCAACATGTGTAAAAATAACACAACTTTATAAAAGAAGTACCTTAACATCATATCTTTCCCATCCACTTTCAAATTTCCACCGACTCATTAAATTAAAACGAAGATGAAAGCATTCTCAGTTTTATATTAGTTAGTTTTATTATGCCTTTGTTTTTAGGTTGTTATAACTATTTTATTGGTAGTCTATTATAAATATTCCTATTGTATTCTCTCTCAATTTAATAAAAATGATGTATATTCAGTAAAATAATATTCATTATAGTATAAGAAGTTTCCTTTTTTTTTCCTTCTCTATTCTACATTTAAACCCAATTTTGTCAAAATCTCAAAATTCCAAACAGAGCAACGCATCTTCAATGAAAAGTTCTTAACCCTAAAATTCCAAACATAAAAACCGCACCTTCATTCATCTTCTTTCTTTTCTCGTTTTGCCCTTTTTTTCCTCTATTTTCCTTCACCTAACTCTTTAATGGCAGGTGTTGATGACGGTTCATCCTCTACCACCTATGCAAATGTTTCTCACGATGAATCATGAAATCCAACATCGTCGTATTACATTCATCCTAGCGAAAATACAGACGCATTGCTTATATATCAAACTTTACAAGGGCCAAACTATTACAACTGGAGCTGTTTGATGAAACGTGTGTTGATCTCCAAGAACAAAGCAAAATTCATCAACGACAAGTTATTGATGCTGGTAGAGAACGATGCATTATTTGATGCTTGGGAGCGCTGCAATATTATTTTAGTTTATTGGATTACTGTTACTCTTTCTCCTTCTATTGCTGAAAGTACAATACACATTGAGAATTCAAAAGGTTTATGGGATCATCTAAAAAATCAATTTTCTAAAGGAGACAATTTTCGTTTTTTTGATATTCTTCAAGATTTACACTCCATTAAATAGGGTGACAAACCAATCTCTGATTTCTTTACTGCATGGAGTATTCTTTGGGAGGAGTTAGAGGTTTTACAACCCATCACCAATTGTTCTTACTATACTTCATCTGAGTGTATTATACAAAAATTAGTCTTAGATTATCGATCCTCTGAAGCACTCACTTATTTTTTTAAAGGGTCTCAATGACAATTTTAATACAGTGAACCCAGATGTTGATGATGGATCCTCTACCTAATATAACCACAAGATTTTCTTTAATTTTATTGCAAGAACGAACAATTACTAGTCCTTCTGTTGATGGTAAGGTTTTAGTGAACTCTTCCATCAATGGTACTTCTAATGCTAATCCTAGAACGGGTTCAATTCGTGGTAAAGGTCGTGGATCTGGTCAAGGCAGAGGTGGAGCTCCTCAAAGGCAATGAATTTTTTGCAACATGCTAGGACACACTGTTGATCATTGTTATTTTAAACAGGGTTTTTCGCTTAGATATTCTCCTGGATATAAGAACACCAAATCTATTAATTCTTCAATTACTGATTATGATTCTAGGTCTACTCCTAATGATCATAGTTCTCCTAAATCCAATCCATTTGATGGTAATGTCTCTCAATTCACTGATGACCAAATTAATCAACTCAAACATTTACTTCAACAATTTGCTTCCTATTCTGAAAATCAATCTCAACTTACAAATCAAATTTCTCAAATTATTGGAGTTTCCTCTAATCAACAAAATAGTGCTTTGAGTAATATATCTCTAAACTATTGGATTTTGGTGCTACTGACAATGTCATTTGTAATTCCAAAAAATTTATTACTTTTTATGAAATTAAACAATTCATGTTACATTGTCAAATGGAAATATTGTTATGTCTACACATTCAGGAACTATATATTTCACAAATGAATTTAAACTTTTCAATATTTTGTACATTCTTGATTTTACCTTGAACATTATTTCTATTCAGCAATTAATTACTTCTTTGAATTGTAAATTAAATTTTGTTGACTCTCAATGTGATATTCAAGATCCTACATCCAAGATGATTGGGCGTGCTAAGCTTTTTAATGGTTTATATCATCTACAACAACTTATTAATGATGTAAAATATTTTGTGTTGTATTCTTTAAATTCTAGATCGTCACATGCTACTTTTGATCTCTGGCATCTTATATTAGGACACCCTTCTAATAATATTTTTACTCATATTTGTAAACATTTTATATATGTGAGTTCCAACTCAAATAAAATTTATGATTCTTGTTATCTTGCCAAACAATCTAGATTACCTTTTCATGCTAGTAATCCTATTTCTGATAACGTTTTTGATTTGATTCATATGGATATTTGGGGACCCTTGTCCCATTCTTCTATTCATGGTCATAAATATTTTCTAACTATAGTTGATGATTGTACTAGGCACACTTGGATTTATCTTATGAAAGCTAAATTTGAAACTCGAAAGCTAATGCATGATTTTGTTGTTTTAGTTAAAAATCAGTTTGAAAAAGTTATCAAAGTTATTAGGACTGATAATGGTGTTGAGTTCTTGTATTTTGAATTTTATGCAAAATTTGGAATTCTACATCAAACGTCATGTGTTGAAACTCCACAACAAAACTCTATTATGGAAAGAAAATATAGACATTTTAAATGTTACTAGATGCTTGCCTTTTCATGTTAATCTTCCAAAAACATTTTGGTCTTTTGTTGTCAAACAAGCCATTCATCTCATAATAGATTACCATCAACATCCATTGATAATCATAGCCTTTATGAGTTGTTATATAAATACCTCACCGTTCTTAATGAATTGAAAGTTTTTGGATCTCTTTACTTTGTTTATACTTTGCAACAACATAGGACTAAATTATATCTTAGATCTAGAAAATGTCTATTTCTTGGATATAAATTTGGCACTAAAGGCTTTATTTGTTATGATTTACATACTAGGGAAATTCTAGTTTCTAGACAAGTTTTTTTTCATGAAAATGTTTTTTCATACTTCTTTAGTAATGATTCTTCTAAAAGTGATTTGTCCTCCTGCGGTGATTTGGGCACTTTAATTTCCTTCTTGAACCAATAAAACTAGATTCTGTCAATAGTAAATTGAGTCATTCTAATTTGAATGATATTAATGTCATGCCTGCTTGTGATGAAAATAATTATGTAAATGAAGAAGCTTTTTACACCACCTAGTATTCTCAAATCAACAAGGCCAAGAAATCCTCTTGTTTACCTTCAAGACTTTCATTGCAATATTTTAAACACTTCAGGTACTCCTACTAACTCTACAACTGATGTTGTTTTATATCCTTTATCTTCTATTTTATTTATAAATATTTTTTTTTCTCCTCATTTAAAATACATTCATGCCATGACTAGTGCTACTGAACCCCAAACTTATCATGAAACCATTAAATCTAAGGATTGGATCATTGCTATGCAACATGAAATTACTAACACTTGAGAATTAGTTGATTTTCCTAAAGATAAACATGTCATAGGATGTAGGTGGGTATATAAGATTAAGCATAGGACTGATGATACTTTTGAAAGGCACAATGCTAGATGATAAGCTAGAATTTATCTATTTTTATAACATTATTTGATAGGTTAATTTGATGTTTTTAATTCGATTTTAGTTCTATTTTACTACCTTTTTGTTTTTTTTATTGCAAGGAGAAGTGAAGGAATAAGTGAAGATTTTTGAAGCAAAAGAGTCTTGAAGTCAAGTAGTGCAATCATGGTGCATCATGATCAAGAAAATGAAAGAAACTCAAGTTCCAACAAGCATTACTTCCTGGCCATAATAATCATTACAGCCATAATGGGATTGTAGGATTTTCAATGTTGGATCTCTAACAATTTATATTTCTTTGTGTCATGAGTGTTGATTTTTTAATCCAATCTTAGTAAGAATCATATTCATACTTAAATATCAAATAATATACCGAAAAGTAAATTTGATATTTGACCCCTAAGATTGGACAAGAGAATCAAATCATAAAAATAGATTTTGGTTCTTTTGAAATCATAAAATATATCTTCTCTTAAAGGATTTTGCTAATACATCAATCATGAAAATAGGTTGGTTATTAGTTTAAAATACACTTTTGTTCTTTGAAAGAAAACATTAGTTACAATTATTTATCTAATTTTTAAGAGTTTAACACCCATAACTCATAGAAGGTTAATTTTATTGTCTCCATCATTGTGAAAACTACAATCCCAAGGCTTTATTTTTATTGTGAATTTTAAACAAAAAATCATTATCAACATTTACTGTTTTAGCTAATCATCATAGTAAAAGGACACTAGTACTCATAATAAATTCCTTGTGGGAACGATAATTTTTATTACGTGATAATATCGTGCACTTGTGGTCTTAACACTAGACTTGTTGTCAAAGGTTTCACTCAATTAGAAGGTGTTGATTTTCTAGACACTTTTTCTCGTGTGGCCAAATTAACTACTGTTAGATTACTCTTGCTTTGGCTGCCACTAATAATTGGTTTTTAAAACAGTTAGATGTTAGTAACACTTTTCTTCATGGTGACCTTTATGAGGAAGTTTATATGAAACTTCCTCCTGGTTATCTTAGTCATAATATTAATAAGGCATCTCGTTTAAAAAAATCTTTGTATGATTTAAAACAAGCGAGTCGACAATGGTTTGCCAAATTGTCTTTTTTTTTGTAATATCATTTGGTTTTTAACATTTAAAACATGATCATTCTTTATTCATTCTCAAGACATTAAAATCTTTTACTATTTTGTTGGATTAAATACATGATATTATTATTGCAGGTAATTCTGAATTAGAGGTCGATATGATTAAAAAAAAATTAAATTCTTCTTTTCAAATTAGAGACCTTGGGGACTAAAAGTTATTTCTTGGATTGGAGATCTCTCGTTCAAGGGAGCGTATTCACATATGTCAACATAAATATGCTCTCAATATCTTGTCAGTCGTTGGATTATTAGGCGCTAAACATTGCAATACACCTATGATCAAGGACAACAAATTTCTATACAACTCAAAGGCACAATCTCATGACCCAACCTCATGACCCAACCTCTTTTAGAAGAATTATTGGATGTCTTATCTACTTGACCAACACACGACCTAATATCAGTTTCGTCGTGCAGCAACTTAGCCAATTTATGCAATCGCCGATTGAAGACTATTACATGGCAGCCATGAAGATCCTCATATACATAAAAACTGCAGCCCAAGGATTGTTGTACACATCAGCGTCCAGAAATGCGAACGTTTAGCGACTCTGATTGGGCAACCTACCAAAAAACAAGAAGGTCTATAATTGTACTTTGTATATTTCTTGGATCATAATTGATTTCGTGGACGTCTAAGAAACAGAGCATTGTACCCCGTTCATCTTCAGAAGCAGAGTATAGAGCATTTGCGTCAACAACTTGTGACATTCAATGGATAACATTTCTTTTGCAAAAATTAAACATGGATTGTTCTGCCCCTACAACTCTTTATTGCGATAACCAATCAACTTGGTACATTGCATCAAACCCAACATTCCATGAGAGAACAAAACATATAAAAATTGATTATCACATTATTGGGGACAAATTACAAGCTGGATTGTGCAAACTCTTGTCCATATCTTCATCAAATATGCTGACAGATTTCTTTGCTAAGTCTTTTGAACCTACAACATTTAATTCAATTCTTAACAAGTTGAGAATTCTTAACTTATATTCTTCGTCATTGAGCATAAGAGCAAGTCTTGTATAAAGTTATCAAAAAGAAAAACTTGAAAAGCATGAGCATCAACCGAATCAACTTCATTCAAATTTGTTACAATTTTGTTTACAAATCATTATAAATTTTGTTTTAACTAAACGTTACAAAAATATTGTAAAATTAAAATAAGAGATCAAGGATAATTTATAAATTACTTTATATTAAAAATCAATCACAAGTTAGGATTATTTTATATTAATTCTTAATAAATTAATGATTATTTTTATAAATCAAATACCTATTTTTTTTATTTTAAAAAAGAAATTTTTATAAAAAAAAATTATTGTTTATAAATATTATACTAAATTTGTATATTTTTATCGTAAAAATATAAATTAAAGATTTACTATTATGAGTAATAAAGTTCTTAAATTTTGTTTAGTAAAAAGCATCAGAAAAAAATTAAATTTTAATTCACCGACACTTTTAATAAATAATAATTAGTTATTATAGTTATATAAATTATAGGAAATAATTCTTTTTTAAATAATTTAAATATTATTTTAAAGATTTAATGTATCAATACATTCAAATTCTTTATATAAAAATTCTCAAATTATTTATTTAATATTTTCTTTTATATACTTGTTGCCTGATCGAGAAAGTATTATGAATTAACACAAACAAAGCAACGTTCATATTTAATGTTTTCTTTTACTGTAAGTGGGTTTTTACCCATAGACACATCCAAAGAAAACACAAAATAGATTAAGATAAAGGACAGTAAATAAATAATACTATAGGAACTGAATTTCATGAGAATCTATGTCTACGTTATTAAATTAAGTGATGAAGACAATAATCATATCAATCGGTAAATGCTAATAAGTGCTTCATAAGCAAGGATGATCCTATGTGGGGTTTAATAGAGTTAGAGCTTGTTTTTCATATTCATTTTGAAATACGATATATAATAATAATAATAATAATAATAATAATAATAATAATAATAATAATAATAATAATAATAAATAGTTTGATTAATTAATTAATGTCACTCACATGTTGCAAATCAAAACTTACACAATAAAATATAGAAAATTGTTAATTTACATTATTTCTAAATTTAATTATTCTATCAAGTGATTAGACAATAATATTAAGAGTTGAATTATCGTCATACATATACATAAGCGTGAGTCTTTTTTGTATAGTTTGTTAAGTCTAAGAAATTCCTTTTACGCGTTTGATAAAAAGATGTTGAATAATTAAATATTTGTTAAATAGATATTATTAAGAATTAGATGTAAAACTGATGTGTGAGTGATTAAATAATGGTTTAGTTATTTATATAGAGACATTACATTGAAAATTAAATAGGGAACTTAATTTACTACATATGAAAATTTAATTTTACGTGAACTAAATAAAATTAAAAATAAAATGATATACATATTTAATTCTTCAAATTGTTATATATATATATATATATATATATATATATATATATATATATATTCATCCTTCTATTCAACAATTTTGGATCTGTCTATACTCAAAAGACACTTATTAAATAAAAAATGTATTAAAAATATATTTACATTTTTAATTTTGTAACAAATTAGAAGAATCATCTAGATATCTTGAATGACAACAGCAAAATAAAATAAAATCAATGGGTTGTTTCAAGAAGTCCACTTTAGTGGTGCCACCATGCTAGGACACTTTTAAGTGCTTTATTATTAATTTTACATATGATAATTCTCAATTTCTTGATTTGTAGAACTTATGCTTGTATGGGTATATGGTGCTATGTTCAATTTTTTTTGGAATACTCATGAATGCTATTGTCAAAAGTAAGAAAATAATCTCTTATAATCTAAAATCTCATATTCACGTTTAATTCAGGATTTGTGTCACAGACTAAAAATACAGGATGACCTTATTTATATATATATATATATATATATATATATATATATATATATATATATATATATATATATATATATTGTGTCACAGACTAAAAATATAGGATGACCCAGAGGATGAAGTTCCATCATGTGGTCATCTGAGGGATATATATGCAAATTTACTCCATTATTGTACCAGAGTTACACGACATAAATCTTATCATTACACTAGGTCTCAACCTATGAGTTTCAGAATACGACAAAAGAAAATAAAATCAAGAATTAGATATAAGCTAATATAAACTAATTGACACTTTGATACAGACATATAATTGTTGGGTTTAATTGACCTAATTGATTTCTAGTTTAAAATAGATCTAAGTAAATGAAAATACGATGGAGTTGGCAAGCTATGAGTGGATTATGTGCTCTTGAGATATTGCATTGTATTCAAGTGTTTTTGTCATAAATCATTGTATCTGTGGCATATACATTCTCATTTTCTAATGCTTATATGTAATAATGCTATTTCAAAATGTTCAGGTCCTAGCAGCTTTCATATCCTAGAAGGACATTCAAAAGCCATTATGTTATTGATTGCAAACAATGCTGGCCAAGAGATATTATCATCTTTCTTCTTCAAATATGCAAGTCAATAATTCAACTTATGTTTTAATTTTTTTCTATTGTGTTACCTTCTATTTTGTTGATGCCATGTTATTTATTCCTTCACTCAGTAAAACAAAATTAAATATATTTTGACGTCCGGTCTTTGTTAATTTTCTTAGAAGATATTATAAAAATAAATAAATAAATAAATAAATATTAAAAATAAAAAACTTTGTTGATTATCTTAATATGTATAAAATACCTTAAAACACTAATTAACTAAAAAAAACCGAGATAGTAGTAAATAAGAATGTTGTCAGAAAGTATGTGTAATATTTATTATTAAAATATTAATCAGTAACAAAATTAAAAAATTATAACTTTTTTGTCAAAATTAATTTTTTTAAAATTAAATTTAACTGTAGTGTTGGTTATCTCATTTTCACTCGATTCACGAAATTGATCATTCTATTTTAAAATTAAACATTTTTAATTCATTTTTTAAATTATTTAACTAACACATTATGATGAGATATTTTTTTAAATAATATAACATATGATACAATAATGTTAAACTAATAATACTCATGAAATTGTAATATAAACTTCTAAAATTATTAATTTTAATTTTTAAAATTGTTCATTTTTTAGTTGGAAAATATGAAGGAGTGGCTAAAAATAAGGATCTTTAAAGGAAAATCAATTTAGTGAATTAGTAAAAATAGAAGATAAAAAATACAATTATAAACATTTAAATTATATAAAAGTAAATAAAAATTATTTTTTTAGACTAATGTGCAGTGCATTTATTACATTTTAAATTCTTAACATAAAAATAAATAGTCCAAAATTTCTAATAAAAAAGATAATAAAAAAGAAAAACAAGGATAATACATCACACAGATAATAAATAGAAAAATGAAAAGTGATATAACCGTTAGTCTTAATTCTGAAATGATTTTTGTTTTATTTATTTGTTAATTTAACCATAAATTTAGTCTTAAATTTTCATAATAACTACGTATCTATAAAATCCCCTTCAACGCACTCGCTCACCCATAAAATTCATTCATTCCTTCATTCTCAACACAAACTCGTATTCTAACTCAGCGTTATTCTTCTCTGTGTGTTTTTTCTTTCTTTCTTTGAAACAAAGAAACCTTCAATCTCAGGAACAACCATTCATCAATGGCGGAGGGTTTTTTGAGAAAAGTAGTTGTTGAAGTGATTAAAGTGAACTTGATGCCGAAAGACTGTCAAGGAACAGCAAGCGTTTACGCGATCATGCATTTCGACAGTCAAAGAAAGAGAACGAAATTAAGAGATCTGAATCCTTGGAACGAGAAACTCGAGTTCTTGATGTTTAACAAAGAATCTATGTTTTCTGAGACGCTTGAGATCAATCTTTCTAACAATAAGAAAACTGGAAAGACAAACACCTTTTTAGAGAAAGTTAAAATATCTGGAAGTACGATTGTGAAGTCCGGTGAAGAAGTTGTTGTTTACTATCCGTTGGAGAAGAGGATCGTTTTCTCTCATATTAGAGGTAAAATTGGACTCAAAGTTTGTTATGTTGACGTGGCTTTACCGGTTACTGAAACACTTGGTAATCAGAGGAAAGAAGAGAAGTCGCTAGAAACTGGTCAAGACGGTGATAGAAAAGATGAAAATGCTAAAGAAAAGAAAAAGAAACCTAAAGAAAAAGAAAATCAAAAGCCAAAACAAGAAACTCCAGCACCGGCGCCAAAGGTCGAGAATCCCCCTATTGCTGGAACAGAGAAGGTGAAATTGAGGGAGAAACAATTTGAATTTATACAAAAAAGTGTTGATCTGAATGCGACCGATCACGAGTTTCGATCATCGAGATATGTTGGATTTTGAGTTTCAAAAACTATTTAAAAATCACAATTTATGTCACCAAAGATATTACTGAGTCGCAGACTAGGTCGCTCTCTTTAAGACGTTTTGCGGTACTGCCTAAAATTGCACTAATCGAGTTGAAAGTGAGACGAAGGGACTACGGTATAATAATCGCTCTAAAAAACGAAGGAACAGAAAAAAAGGGGAGAAGTGACTCGAAAATTAGGCGAGCATAATATAAGAGGGAGAAAAGAAAAAGTTGGGAAAAACATCCAACTTTGGTGTGCTTTTCACAATAGTTTGAAGCTCTTTATATAGTGATGGAAGTAAACTCACATTTATTTTTCTAATCAATGTGGGACTTTAGTATAGATTTGAAACAACTCAAAATATGATAGTTTTCTAAAGTGAGATTTCAAAAAAATTTATTTCCAACGTGGGAGTTCAACACATTTTTAAATTCACACTATAACATACATATTTTCCAATAGTCCCTCACTTGAATTAAAAAAATGTTTTAGAAATAGCATCAAATGCTTCTATAAGATTGTGCATAAACAAATGTGTCTCTTGACTTGAACATTTGCATAGTAAGTAAGATTCAGATTAAACAAGAGTGACTCGTAGTCTTGAACTCTATCTCTGACATCAAACCCACACACAACATTTTCATAGGGTGTATTTTTAAAAGCCCGTGCATTAATGGCACTACATGTGTATCCCAGTATAGTGAACGCTTTAGGAATTTTGCCTAAAAAATTCCATAGGAAGCGGCCTAACTTCCACATTCACATAGGTGATTCTATCAAGAGTACTCATGTAGCTAGGTACACCGTCCACGTAGAGTATAAATCTCATTAAGAGTTTCTATTACCTCATCCTATCATCGCTTCAGGAATCATGTTTCTCTTAATTATAATAGCATGTTCATCTCATATCACTCCATGACTTGTTATTATCCATTGAACCTAATTCTTGGGATCTCTAGTCTTTTAAGTCGGGTTATCATCATGAGTGACTCTATAGGCATTAATCTCATCCTTTTGGATGTATTTATGACTTTCTCTGTAGCTAATCCTTTCGTCAAAGGATTTGCTAAATTCTCATCAGTGCATACATGATCCACTATAACAACTCATTTAGTAAATAACTTTCTAACAATGTTGTGCTTACGACGAATTTTTCATTTCTTATTGTTGTAATAACGATTCTCAATCTTTACAATATCCGCGGTACTATCGCAGTGGATCAACACATCTGTCATAGGTTTTTCCCATGTAGGGATCTCAACTAGCAAGCATCTCAATTTGCTCGCTTCTTCACTAGTAGTAGCTTGTGCTACCATTTCAGACTCCATAATGGACTGAGCCAATATCGTTTGTTCTTCGATTTCCAAGATACAACACCACTCACTATATTAAAATATAGTCATCAATTGCTTTGGAGTCATCTGATAAGATATTCCAATCAGTAACACTGTATCCTTCAAGAACTATAGGAAATCTTTGATAATGTAATCCGAGACTCATGGTCCTTTTCAAGTATCTCATGACTCTTTCCATAGCTTGCCAATGCTCCATACTAGGTCTACTAGTAAACCTGCACTACAATCTTACGACATAGGCAATGTTGGGTCTAGTACAATTAGTGACATACCTGAGGCTGCCAATGATGCTCGCATATTCAGTTTGTCTAACACCTTCACCAGTGTTCTTGAAAAGTTTCACACTTGGATCGTATAGTGTGCAAGCAGATTTACAGTCAAAGTAACTATATTTCTTTATGATATTTTCAACATAGGGAGATTGATCTAAAGAAATTCCCGTTTCTAGTCTAGTAATCTTGATTTCAAGGATTACATTCTTTTTTCCAAGGTCTTTCATATCAAAGTTGTTACACAACAATGATTTCAAAATTTTACAACATGAACGTTTGAATCAAATATGAGTATGTCATCTACATAGAGACATATGATAGTGCAAATGCAATTTTCAAATTTGTAGTAAATAAATTTGTCACTTTCATTCACTTTAAACTCATTCGATTTAATCAAGTTATCAAAATTTTCATACCATTTCTTAGGAGCTTGTTTAAGACCACATAGAGATTTGTCTGACTTACATTGTCTTCTTGTCCGTGAACTACAAAACCTTCAGGTTGTTTCATATAAATTTCTTCTTCCAAGTCACCATTTAAAAAAAAAGTTGGTTTAACATCCATCTGGTGTATCACCAGATTATGAATAGCCTAATGGATGTTAGTCTAGTGACTGGTGACAAAGTGTCAAAGAAACCTATATTTTCTCTTTGTCTAAAACTTTTGGCTACAAGGTGTGCCTTGCACTTATCAATAGATCCATCGGGTTTTAGTTTCTTTTTCAAAATCCTTTTACAACCTATTGGTTTGCAACCAGGAGCCAAGTCTACTAAATGTCAGGTCTTGTTAGACTTTAGAGAATCCATTTCTCCGTTTATAGCTTCTTGCCATTGATATGCATCCAATGATGACAAAGCTTTTTTAAGATTTGCAAGATCCTCTTCTAAATTATAGGCCATATATTCTGGTTAATAATCTTTAGCAACTCTTATTCTCTTACTTCTTCGAGTTTCTATTTCACCTTGTTTGCTTCTTTTAGTGCTTCTTGTAATAGGAACGTAACTTGGTTCGCTGCCCCCACTATTTCTCCATTTTACAGGGAATTTATTTCCATATAAGTCAAAATCATTTGACTCTATGATCACTTTTGTATTTAGGTCATAAAACCTATACGATGTGTTCTTTATCGCATACCCAATGAATTTTCATTCATAGGATCTACTGGCGAGTTTAATTCGCTCGCGATCGGGGATTCTGACATAAGTCAGACCACCCCATGTTTGAAAATAAGACAAGTTTGATTGTCTTTTCTTCACTAACTCATAAGGAGATGTTTTATTTCTAGATTTAAGAACTCTATTCAACACATAACAAATAAGCAATATATTTTCTGTACACCAATTAGATGCAACAATATAGTTACGCATACTAGCAACAATTAGTTCAATAAGAGTTTTATTCCCTTTTTTTCTTCTTCAACTTTACCATTCACTCCAAGAAATTATGGTGCAGTTGTTCCACATATAATTCCAAAAAATTTAAAACTTATTTAAACAAACTAGAATCATACTTGGAACCTTTTAATCTTTCTACTAAATCGATTTTCAATTTCAGTTACAAAGATTCTTAACATGTCAAGCATTTTATTTTTATTTTTCATTTCTTGCTAACTTTCCCATCATGTTCACACATATCAAAGTGTAATAAATCGAAAGACTCAAATTCTTTAACTACAAGTTTATGTGAACTCTTTGTTATTTTAGCTTGACTAGAAAAGCCATATTTTTCAAAATAATTTAACAATAACTTTAGAATAAAACCTAAGTTACTTAATTTTGAAATCAAATGTGTTCACATCACATAGTATGCATGTCAAAAATTAAAATCATACAACATGTATACAATTGATTTGAACATTCAAATATTAAGAGACATATTAAATTTCAATATTAAATTCAAATATGACATGAGTAACGTACCTTAATAGATGATTTTATGAGTTATCTTCTTAATTTTACAGGAGTGTGCCTCCATGGATTTGTCATCTGATACTCTGAGTAGTAGCCCACTACATACTCATTCAGAGCATCTCAAATATCTCTATCAGTATTGCTGAAACTGTAGTAGTTATAGAGATCATTAGCAAGCTCATTAAGAATATAATTCTTATAATTATTTTTCGATGAGTTAATTCTCCGGCTTTCTTATCCTTTTCTGTTTGCTTCAAATTAAAATAGTTTATTGAAACTAGAGGCAACATAATCAAATCTAGTAATCTCTTCGGTTGACATGGCAAAAAGAAACATCTTAAAATTGTTGGATTTTGAGTTTCAAAAACTATTTAAAAATCACAATTTATGTTACCGAAGATATTACTGAGTTGAGTCGCGCAACCCAGATTCACTGTATCGAAGTTCCACTGCACCGTAGAAAACCACCGCTCTCAATATGATGATTAAAAACTGAAGGGACTACGGTATAATCACCGCACTAAAAACAGAAGGGAATGCAGTATAATAACCACTCTAAAAACTGAAGGGACAAAAAGAAAAGGGAGAAGTGGCTCGAAAATTTGGCGAGCAAAATATAAGAGGGAGAAAAGAAAACATCAAATTTTAGTGTGCTTTTCACAATAGTTTGAAGCTCTTTATATAGTGATGGAAGTAAACTCACATTTATTTTCTAATCAATGTGGGACTTTAATATAGATTTGAAACTACTCAAAATATAATAGTTTTCTAACGTGGGATTTCAAAAAAAATTTCTTTTCAATGTAAGACTTAAACACATTTTTAAATTCACACTATAACATATTTATTTTCCAACAAGATACGATCAAAGCCGAAATGAATACGATCTCGTGGATCGGATGCCGTTTCTCTACGTTAGTGTCGTGAAGGCAAAGATAGTGGAATCTGAAAATCTTTCTACGGTTTTTACAAAGCATGTGATTGGAACTCAGTGTGTGAAAACAAAGAACGAAAAAGAAGGTAAAGATTGGGATCAAGTTTTCGCGTTTGATAAAGAAGGACTAAATTCAACGTTGTTGAAAGTTTCTGTTTGGTCAGAAAAGAACAAAGAAGGTGAACAGAAAAAGAAGTTGTGTCTCGGAACAGTGTCATTTGATTTATAAGAAGTACCAAAGAGAGTTCCACCAGATAGTCCTCTTGCTCCGCAACGGTATACTTTGGAATCGGAAACTTTCCCGGGAAATGACATCATGATCGCTGTTTGGATTGGGACTCAGGTTGACGAAGCTTTTCAAGAGTCCTGGCAGTCTGATTCCGGCGGTTTGGTCTCGGAGACGAGATGGAAAGTGTATATTTCTCCAAATATTTGGTATCTAAGACTAACGGTTATCCAAACCCTGAACTTTGTGTTAAAGCTCAACTCGGCGTACAGGTTTGTGTCATTATTTTATAAAAAATAAAAGTAAATATATCATGTTAACAAAAAAAAACAAAATTAAAAAGAATTTATTGTTTAAATGATAATTTTACACTTATTTTGTTTTTAGTAATCTTTTATATTCTTCTTTAAAGTATTTGATTTTTAATATTAGGGATCATATATACTGTTTTACAATTTTTCGTGATGGTATATTTAAAATATTGCAAAAATCAATGTATTAATTAGTTATTTTTGTTTTTTTTTCTCTCTATTAATTAATATATATCTTTATTTACTTTTTGTGGTATGTAGATTTTTAGAACCGGAAGAGGTACCTTTATTAGTTCGACTAACCCAACATGGAATGAAGATCTCGTATTTGTAGCTTCTAAGCCATTTGAGCCAGTTTTTAATTATGACATTGGAAGACGCGTCAAACTCAAAATCTACAGGTCAAACAAAAATCCACATCTCATCCATCGAACGCCGACTCGACGGTCGAACGGAAGTAAAGTCAAGATGGTTCAACCTTTTCACAAAAGAAAAAAAGGAGACTGATTCATTTTCTTCTTACACGGATAGAATACATGTTCGTGTTTGTTTAGAAGATGGGTATCGTGTGATAGACGAAGCAGCTCACGTGACTAGTGACGTATGCGCCTCAATGAAGCAATTAACAAAACCACCAATTGGTTTACTCGAAGTTGGGATTCGTCGCGCAACAAATCTTCTTCATGTGAAAACAAAAGATGGTACACGTGGCACTACTGATGCTTATGTGATTGCTAAATACGGACCTAAATGGGTTCGAACTCGAACCATTGTTGACCAATTTAACCCGAGACGGAATGAACAATACACATGGGAAGTTTACGATGCTTGCACGGTGTTAACGATTGGAGTCTTTGATAATGGAAGATTTGGTAATAATAGTCATAGAGATGTTAGAATGGGGAAAATTCATGTGCGGTTGTCTACACTTGACACCAATCGTGTTTACGTTAATTCCTACTCGTTGATTGTTGTACTACCAAGCGGCGCAAAGAGAATGGGTGAGATAGAAATTGTAGTGAGATTTTCATGTTCTTCATGGTTTAGTTTAATGCAAGCCTACACAAGTCCAATTCTACCAAGAATGCATTATGTTTGTACTTCGGCCCAACTCAACAAGATGTTTTAAGACAAATCGCTATGAAGATAGTAATGTTTCAGTTAGCTCGGTCTGAACCGCCTTTAGGTCATAAAGTGGTTCAGTTCATGCTTAACTCCGATACTCACATGTGGAGCATTAGGAGAAGTAAAGCAAATTGGTTTCGATTAATTGGTTTTTTGTCACGTGCCACTGTGGTTTTTTGTTGGTTGGACGGGATTAGCACGTGGGTACACCCACCCACAACGGTTTTAGTTCACGCGCTTCTCATAGCGATTGTGTTTTTCCCTTACATGATTCTTCCAACTATTTTCATGTATTCTTTCTTGATTTTGTTATTGAAGTTTAGAAATAGGCCGAGGGTCCCACATGATATGGGTCCAAAAATTTCTTATGTGGACATGGTGAACCTCGACGAAATTGATGAAGAGTTTGATGCGTTTCCAACGACGAGAGCTAATGAGGTGGTTAGGATAAGGTACGATAGGTTGCACGCGCTTGCGAGGAGGGCACAAACTTTACTTGGTGATGTGGCGGCACATGGGGAGAGATTGGAAGCTTTGTTTAGTTGGAGGGACCCACGTGCTACTGGGATATTTGCGTTGATTTGTTTGGTTGCATCGTTAGTGTTTTACACAATGCCGTTTAAAGGGTTTGTGCTTTTTAGTGGGTTTTATTACATGAGATACCCAAAATTTCGTGATGACATGCCATCTATTTTGTCTAACTTTTATCAAAGACTACCGTCATTTTCTTATCAAGATATGTAATGAACATGTATAACTTATTACTAATTAGTGTATTTGGGTGACACTGTATTTTTTGTAATAGTGTTTTTGTTTTTTTCGATATATATGAAAAGTGTCAGTCAATTAGTTAATTGATTTATTTGTTGTCATATGATTTTGAAAGAGTGTTCTTGATGTGTTATAAAAGTGAATAAAAGATTATAGTTTAAAATAGTATCACTATTTGTTTCACATCCTAATTAAATATATTCTATGTTCTGTTTTTATATTTATATGTGGATATAGCCAATATGGTAATGCTTCAATGTTATTCAATGTTAGGTTTCTATATGCATAAGCAGAGAAAGTTTAGAAAAGGCACTTACTTTCAATTTATTTCTATTTTTGTTGGTTTGGTAGTTGTAGACTATGATTTCAATTTTGGTCAAAATTAATAATGATTTAGTTCGTGGGTTAACTTTCCTAAATTATGCTTTATAATCAGTAAATGCACAATTTAAGTTTGTAGGATCCTAATCAAAACATGTTAGAAATAACAAAATGTGCTTCTGCTTTGAGATAGCATGAAGCAATAAGTGCTAAAATTCTTGCCTGCAAATGAAATTCATTAATTTTTTCATAGAAAAAAATTAAACAAACATCAAAATTAACATATCAAAAACCAGAATCAAAAACCAGAATTAACAAACACCCAATGTGTAAAGTAACAAGCAGAAAATCTGAAGAAAAAATGGATGAACTGCAAAATAAGGAAATTAAAAAAAACAAGTACAAAAGTGATCGATGTGCATCAGTATCTCGAGTCTACATCATCCAAGAAGTCTTGAAGGGGAATCCGAGTAACTCATTATATGCAATGATATAATAACCAAAACATACTTTGAAATAAAAATTAGCATACAAAATTGGATTTAAAACATGAAAACAATGTAGAAGATCTTGAACAACTTGCCAAGACGCATAGCAGAAAAAAATAAAAGTGAAATAATATAACATCAGGTTAAGCCACACCTGATCTGGTTGAGCAACATTGGAAAATATAACACAACTCTGGTCTACATAAACATAGTAGCATATTCTAATCAGATTAGACAGAACAAAAAATTCAAAACATACAAATTGGAATTAATTCTCACCGGACCAATAATATCCGACACGTCAGAAACAGTTGTTCCCGATGCGGCTCCTAGGTAAAGGACTTTAGAACCAGGTTCCTTCATAAAAGAAAAATAGATGTCAATATTTGGAGGACAATGCCGAGTAACGATTTATATTACAGGAAAAATAAGTTCCTTACAATCCATAGGTTGTCGACACCACCAAGGACAGAAGATGCCAACTCCGAACGGAAAGGGTTCCAAATTCTGTACACATCTTTTGTACCATCTTCGTTCTGCATAATGTACATAGCACCAAATTGTCATGCCATTGTAAAACAATCAAAGAGATGTTAATGGGAAAAAAAAACTTATTACATAGAGAAGATAGGCTAGTAATTACTTTTTATAAAAAACTGTAACAATTTCACATAGATAAATTATTTTTTTAAGCTTTGACATTACAGTATCATGCTCATAAGCAGAGTAAAACAGTGAAATAACAAACAAAAATAAACTTAAAAAGCATTAAACTCCATACTTCTAACTTACAAACATGAATTAAGTAATAATTAACTTCAAACAATACAATACTAAAAACAATTGTGACAGAAATTACCTGAACAGTAATCCACTTTTCATTGTAAACAGCTTCACCAGGAACAAGATTCTTAGTAAGAAGAACATCTCATTTTTCCTTAGCAATGAAAATACCTTCATGTCTGTTTTCCAACAACAACCTTACTTCAACCCTTCATTCCACCACCTCTACCTCCTCTGTCACCATCATCAACACAAAACCAGCAATATCACAACACATATCTACCAATAGAAGTAAGATTCTTCAAACAATTCATTGTTCATAAAAACCAATAAAAATCATTCCTTTGAGTAAATTAGTGTAAACCCATTTGAATTTAACAAATAAAACTTAAAAAAAAAACATCATAATTAAAACAAACTACGAAATTTATATTCAATTAAATAACCATTTAAGAAACCCATATTGGTAATATAAACAAAAGGTACTCTTGTATTCAAATTAAGAAAAAGGTACAATAGATTGAAAAAGAAGAAGAAGGTTTGTAGTGTTCTGGGTTACCTCGAACAAGAAGAGCCATGTTGAAGATATTGCGAAGAGAATGGTTTGAAAATTTGAAAAGCTTACAAAGGGCTTACTAGAGTGAAAATTCTCAAGACTTTATGATTTTGGGTTATTTTCACTTAGTGGGTTAAGTTTTTTCTTTTCTTTTGAAATTGATTTTTTAAGTTATATTAATTTTACATCATAGTTATATTGAATTACATATAATATTTTCTAAGTTTTTATTTTATTTTTCTCGAATTCCTATTATGAAATGGTAAGATCTAATTAAAATATTTTAATAAATTGATTGTTAAGCTGTTTTTCAAGTGGAAGGAGTTAATAGCATTAATTATATAGATAGATATTTATTACCATATTTTTAATATTTTTCTTATCTAAATGGTTGTAGAAAAAAAAATAAAAAATGAAGATCATTTATAAGGTTTGATAAATATTTATAAATGATTAATATGAAAAATATTTTGTTATAGTATTAAATAGAATTTTTAATGACAGAAACTTTCAATTACACCAACTATTGTTGAAAATTAAATAAAGACTAATTATATAAATAAAGTATAACTTAAATGATTAAGTAAAATATAAAATTTAAAAGATTTATGTAGCAATCGAACAAACCTTACACAATCATAGATATATTTTTACCTAAATTTTTATAATTTTTTTAAATATGTATTGCAGTAATATATTATGTTTTGATTCATCGTGACAAAAAGAGTATTACATTTTTAAAATATAATTTAAAAGAAGCTTTAGTCTAGAGTCTCTTTTCATCTTTCTTATTATAGCTTCTACATCGATAACGACTTTATACATTTTTATTTAAACAAAAATTCTACAATTTTTGTTTTCACCACGAGAGTCTTTTGTAAATTATGTTCACTGTAGTTATATATTAATAGAAAATTATTAATATTTATTTATTTTTAAATATTGATCGTTGTTTTTGAGTTTTAAAAAATATTTTAAAATAAATTTAAGTTATTGAATACATTATTGGGTTGAATCACGAAATCTCTAAAATAAAATAATTCAAAATACAAATAGAAGAATAATAAAATATAAAAAATTATCGTAAATTTAAAAAAAAAAAAAAATTATATTTAGACTTAACAATTTATATATATAAACATATGAATTTCTAACGACCTTTGTGCATTTTAAGATTGTATAGTGAACGTAAAGTCCAACTCCAAGAGAAGACATTGTTAATAATTCCTCTCCATTTTTGTGCACTTACAAATATGTTGTTAATTAAGTCTTGTGCTTTTGAAATACTTTTCTTTTTTAATAAAATATTTGTTCATTGCAAGGTTAAAATAAAAGAGAATAAAGAAAAAAATATTGACACCTCTCATAGTTACATTTGGTTTTTTCAACTTAAATTTGGTTTTCATTAAAGTAGTTAATTAATCAATAATAATTACTAGAATATACTACTTTTTTTAAGTGATTATACTATAGTATTTTCAAACTTCTGGTTTGGTATTATCAAGCACTTTGAGGAGAATATCACTACAAAGCAACGTTACAAAAGACATACAACTGCATAGGCAACATATAACTATTTGTGTGAGAATAAATTATTTCAGCTAAATTATAAAGAGATAACATTCAATTGAAAGAATACGATGTTTCAACTCGTTTTGTTACTATTTGATTTTTCTTCTTCTTTTGAAATATTTTGAACTATTGAAAAATATCTATGGTGATGTTGTGAATGCTAGTGAATAAGTGAATTTCTTTCTTGATAGATCTCCGATCATATTGTGGATTTATTTCTCAATCCAGCAAGAGAGTCACATTTTCCTCAAATGTAGATTGCTATTAGTAGTCTAGAGAGAATGTTTTAGTTGTTTTAAAACATTGGTTGAAGAGTCTATCGCTTTTAGTCTTTTTAGCTTGTGTAATCACATTTCAAAGTGTATGATCTAATATATTTTAAAATCTGTCTATTATTATTCTTTTCCTTTTAGAGGTGTCCTATAAGGAATTTGTTCAATATATCATATCAAATTTGAGGAGTTTATTTGAAACTATAGAACAATTTTTTAAGAGACACATGTTTAGGAATTTGAATGTCTTCAAAACCATATGGGAGATTATTTAGGAAAAATTTCAATGATAATAAACATCTTAATTATATTTTTGATTAGATTTGGAACTCATTGTTATGCAACATGGGCTCTTAAGTGTTTTTAAAAAATCTTAGATAGGTTGAGATTGTATTAGCTTAAAAAAAAAAAACCTTTAAAGATAATAAACGTCAAAACATTCTTTGAGAGTTAAAGAACATTCTCGCACAAGGAAAAAATGAGTTTGACAACCAGAAATAAAATGAATATAAATAAAACGAACATGAGAGAGAGAGGAGATACATGCCATAAGTTGTAAACAAGTAAAGGTGGAGGCTATGCGTGGTGGACCTTGGAGACACCGAAGATGGAGGTATCAACCGCGGTTCTCTTCTCTCATCCTCGTCTAGATTCTAGTTTTTTATTTGATTTTTCTTGGTTTTGCTATCAAAATGAGTTTGAATTTTTCATGATTATCACTTGATTTTTGGATCTTTTTATTTGTTGTTTTCTTTTTTTTTTTTTTT
>JBBPBS010000738.1:1149046-1206296 GCA_037974835.1 Cicer judaicum | reverse complement strand
TTTAATTTCGGAAAGAAAAAAACCTCTCTCTTCCTATATTCTAATTTTTTTGGGAAAAAAAACTCCCTTCTCCTCCTATGTTTGATTTTTTTTATTCTTAATTTATAAGCTACAAGATGAATCTTTGTGTACATGAGATAACTCAAGGTATGATTTTTCTATTGTTTTATAGAAATTATAGAATTATGTAGAGATGGAAAGGGAAAAGGGTGGATAGACTTTTGCTTGTTTGTATTCTTTGTGAAGGTTATAGTTTATTAGTAAAAAAATAAGAAGGAGAAAAAAAAAGATGAAAAGATTGGGAGGGTGGTGCTGCTCTCCATAGAAGAAAAAGGAAGAATACATTTACCTACGTAAATATGAACTCAAAATTGGACCACATTGGTAAAATGATGATTTTTTAGATTTTATAATAATACTTACAAAATGTTTCTTAAACATATTAGTACATATTTTTTTGGAATTATTTTTAATTAGTCGGACAAAATTAGAGTGCTACACATAAATTCAAAAGTGATCATCTACATCATAATAAAAATAAATTAATTTATGATTAAGAACATAGAAACAATGGAGAGGATGAAATTACATATAAGAAAGATGAAACAAATTGTCACTTCTTGTTTTCAAGAGTGTAATCTTAAGTTCCTAACCTCTAAAACATGCCCATATGATCTCAATGTCCACTAAGTCATACATAAACTTTGTAAAATATGAGTTTTTAGCTTGAATAGGGCTTTGGAACGAATGCTAGCGCATTGTGTTGCTCTAGACATTGGCATCAAATGCCCTATGGCGTGTGATTGGATTTAATGCTTTGATTTTGGGTGTAATGCGCTGCACCTAGGCGCAATTCGATGTAGTGTTAAATAAACATCAATATCCTTTTAAAATTATTCTCCCTCTAATTTGATTTGCCCTTTTCATCCTTTAATAGTGTAAATTGAATTTAAATGTCTTCACAAAAGTTATAGATATGGATGTTAACTTTCTTCAAAGGAGTTAGCAAAAATTTTGTCTTGTTCTTTCTTCTCTTTAAAATAACTTTCCGTAAAAAAGATTTAAAAATGAAAGCTTTCCTTTTTTTTAATCTCTTTTTATGGTGATAGATTCAATGAGTTTTGCAATATTGTTTGATAAGCAGTTGAACAAGATCTTGCTTTTATAGGCTTAAGAAGAGTTCCATTAAGATTTTACTGAATCTGTTGTTGGTACAGTGTGTAGTATTTTGATCATAGCTTGTTCAATCTAACTCTATCGTGTACGGCACCTAAAAAATTGAAATTTTATTTGTTACCATCAAAACCAAAGTTAAGGATATTTATTTTTGAAACCAACTTAGTTCTTACAAAATATTTTTTCTATCTTTTATTCACATTTCTATTTAGAAAATATTTAACACACACTACAATATAACATAAATTTAAATATATTTTTGATTCCTCTAAATATAATAAATTTTTAATTTAAATTCTTATAAAAAGTTTATTTTGATTTCATCTATGTAATATAAAAAAAATTAATTTTTGTTCTTTAACGTTAAATAAATATTACAAAAAAAAATATTAATTGACAATAAAAAATGTAAATAAAAAAATATTTATTTACATTTCATCCTTACAATATTTAAAAAAATTATTTTTTATCATATGACATTATAAAAACATTGCTATAGGTGCTATGGTTGGTGGACTTGTGCCTTCGCATTGGAGAAAGGTATTTATAACATTGAAAATGAGATTGCTGAATGCTTATGGTGCGGCTTATAAGGTCGAGGAAGATGAGTACTATGATGAATATTATAACTAAGTAATATTCATTCTCATATAATTAATTCGATGTAATTTGCATAATGAATGTTTTTGTTTACAAAATAAAATAATAAATAAATCTATTTCATTTCATTATTTCTTACTCTATTTTATGTATAAAATATTTATACTGATTGTATATATAAATTATATCCTTAAATTAAAATGGTTGTAAAATAAGTTTATGTACATGCCCAATTACATTTTATTAAAATAATTATCACTGTCCTCCATTTTTGTGTTTATTGATGAGTCAACCTAATATGAATTTCTCGTCTTTGAACCTTTACTATTTTTAATAAAAAAAATTAAATTTTAATAAGAAATAAAAAACAAATAAATTATGTTATTAAAACTTATCATAAATAGTGAAGTTCACATTTGAACTATCGTTTGCCACACTAAAAAAAATGACTTATCGTGACATATAAAGTTTGTCACTAAAAGTTAAAAACAATAGATAAAAGTCAATAATACTTTGAGTGACACCTAAATTTACTGTCAACAATTGGCTACAATCATTTGCAAAATTATAGTATTGGTCTAGGACCAATAACACACTTTAATATGATCCACGATCTGAAGCTATAACATTTCTATGTTGCTTGAAGACACGTGATTCGGATAGGTAGAAATAAATCTTTTAACATTTATAGATCTTGCTTGAAGTTTAGTCCCTACATTGTGAGTAAATTATTCTTAATAATATTTAGACTTAATTGCACTTTTGGTCCCCCTATTATAGGTGAAAATTGAAAGTAGTCCCTCCATTTTGTTTGTCCCCAGTTTTAGTCCCACAAACAGAATTTGAGGCCAAATCATGATGAGTTGTCATTTTTTTAATGACGTGTCAATAAAAAAGGTGACGTGGCAAACGCTTACGTGGAATAAACTTATTATTATATTATTTCTGATTAAAAAATAAAATTTTTATTTTCAGAAATCATTTTTAAAAATATAATTAAATTGTTAAAATTTTAATAATTTAATTTTAACAATTTAATTATATTTTTAAAAATGATTTTTGAAAATAAAAATTATTAAAATGATTTTTGAAAATAAAAATTTTATTTTTTAATCAGAAATAATATAATAATAAGTTTATTCCACGTAAGCGTTTGCCACGTCACCTATTTATTGACACGTCATTAAAAAAATGACAACTCATCATGATTTGGTATTTGGGAGACTAAAACTGGGGACAAACAAAATGGGGGGACTACTTTCAATTTTCACCTATAATAGGGGGACCAAAAGTGCAATTAAGCCTAATATTTATAGATAAAATTATTTTATTTAACTCAATAACAGTATTATTATTAAAATAATTTTTTTAATTTACATTTAAATATTCATTTTTATACCCAATATAGAGCACAATTTCAATTACACTAGTTTTCAAAATATTGAAAGAATGTTACTTTTGTGTATTTTAATAATGGTAAAATTTATTGATAGGTGGGAATCTGTTGACTCTAGGCGTAAGACTGAGATAAGTTATTGCGCTTACTAAATATAAACAATAAATTTCATTAATTCAACTCTTGATTATTAACATAATATATTAATGATAAAAAATACAAAATTTTACATAAATCTAAAAAATGTAGCTATAAAATCTAACCATCGATATTTACATACATTTTTTAAAAGTTTATTATATGTTCATTTGAAATTATTTAATGAAGTATCAAATAGTTTTAAAATTTTAAAACAAGAAATTGTAGAGTTGATCTACTCAATAAGAACATTTGATTTGACGGTCAGACTATTAAAATTTACCGAAAAATGTGTTGTATAGCGTTTATTTTGTTCTTTTATAATGCTTATAAGTGTGGTTAGTATGAATGCTATTAAAAGTAGCAACATTTTATAGAACTTATAGGGCATACTATAACAAAAACACTATAAAACAAGTACACCTATAATAATGCTTATTCTAATAGTTTTTTTTTTTGGCTTAATTGCACTTTTGATTTTCTTATTATAGGTGAATCTCGAAAGTAGTCCCCCATTTTTAGCCCCCCAAACAAAATTTGAGTCCAAATCATGATGAGTTGTCATTTTTTAATGACATGTCAATAAAAGGGTGACGTGGCAGACACTTATGTGGAATAAAGTCATTATTATATTATTTCTAATTAAAAAATATAATTTATATTTTTAAAAACTATTATTATAATTGTGACACTATTTTTAAAAATAAAATTTAATTGTTAAAATTAAGTTAAAAAAAACCTAAAATATGAACCCTAAACAAATCAAAATCAAAAGCACTCACTCGTGAACCCTAAAATCATGAACCTTAAACAGAAATCGTGAAATCGTGCTCATCTTCGCTTTTCATCTGGGTTCTTCATCTTCTTCATCTTCTTCATCCTTTTCATATGTTTCACTCATGTTCGTCCTTTGTTCATCTTTCATTTTCATCAGTGTTGAAATGGCGAGTGGAAGTCATTTCAAGTTCTCTCCATCTTCACATGCGAAAGAAGATACAAAGTTTTGTGCTAGGCATGTGATTTTCGGGTTTTCGCTTTGTTTTATTATTAACATTATTAAACTCTGTATTGAACTTTGATTTTAGGGCCAAAATTTTGTCTCTATAGTGTTAACAGAACTCTATGCTTTTATGCCTTTTTAATAATGTGGTCCACATGCTCTATTGTATTATTTTGTGGTGCATGTGTAGTTTGTTTGAGGCTTAGTTTGACTGATTTATTCAATGGTTTATTTTGTGTAGGCCAGCTTCAATACACAGAGTTAGGTTAAGAATTAACCATGGGGGTAGTTTTGTAAACCACCCAGTGAAGATGTACGTTTGTGCCCAAGTGGATGAGATGAATTGGTCTTGAGATGTAGACTTAATGTCCCACATGCAAATTACTAAAATGGTCAAAAGTTTGGGATATATGAGTATTAAACGTTTGTGGTACCAGCATCAGAAGTACTCATTTACATGTGGACTTAGATCTCTCAACAATGAAGAAGATGTATTACAGTTTGCTGAAGATGTCAAAGGGTTCAACGTAATTGACGTCTTTGTGGAACACTCTATAGATAATCCTATTATTAGTGATGAAAGTCCAATTCAAGAGCCAACTAAAAGCTGAAAAACTCCAAGGTGAAGGTGAACAAGTTCAAGCTGAAGCAGATTCTGAACTAGAAACTGAACCAAATGAACCAGATTCTGAACCACTTCAAATTGAACATGAAAAATCAGAATCAGAACCAATTCAAACTGAACCAGATCAACCAGATTCTGAACCAGTTTAAACTGAACAAGATAAATCAGAATCTAAACCAATTCAAACTGAACCAGATCAACTAGAATCTGAACCTGTTCAACCTAAATCTGAAGCAGTCCATGGTGAAGATTATCTGAGTGAAGAAGATGAAGATTATGTTTCTAACTTATATGATGGCGACGATGATATGGGTGAGTTATATGAGGATGAGGATTAAGACGAGATTTCTAAAATACCAACTGAGATCTTTGTTAATGTTGGTGATGAAAATTCATTTGAAAGACATGCAAACCCAAGAGGAAACCCAAGGCCTAGTTCTGCAACTAATTTTGAAGAAAATGATGTGAATTCTGATGATTTGGATACTCCACCAAGAAGTGAAGTTGATGAAGAGAATGTTAGGAAATTTCCTAGATTTAACCAACCTGAAAATGGTGATGAAGTAAGGTCTGAGTTGAGCCTAAAGTTCAATACAAAAGAGCAAGTTAAGAATGTCGTTAAAGATTTTGGAATGGAGACTAAGAAAAACTTGTATTTCAAAAAGAATGATGGAAATAGAATCATTGTTAGGTGTGAGCCAGAATGCCCATTTTACATGAGGATTAGTAAGAGGACTTCAAATGAATATTGGCAATTAGTGAGTTTCACAGATGATCATACATGTTATAAGAGGGCAAAAAATAGACAAGCTAAGGCTGAATGGCTTGCCAAGAAATTCGTTCCTAAGTTAAGGTATACACCTGAAATGAAACCCAAGGGATTGATTGTTGAGGCGCTTGATAAATGGGGTGTGAAGTTGTCTACATACCAAGCATATAGAGCCAAAGTAAGAGCCATAGAAATGATTTAAGGTGCTTAAAGGGTGCAATATGCACATTTGAGAGAATATGCGGATGAACTTAGGAGATCAAATCCAAACTCTACGGTTATTATTAAGTGTGGTATGTCTGATGTTGGACCAGTATTTGAGAGAATATATGTATGTTTGGAGGCTTGTAAGGCTGCATTTGCTAATACATGTAGGCCTTTAATTGGGTAGGATGCCTGTTTCTTGAAGGGAGAATATGCCGGTCAATTAATAGCCGCAATAGGTAAAGATGGGAATAATCAAATGATTCCCATTGCATATGCAGTTATTGAAGCAGAAACAAAAAAGTCATGTCAATGGTTTCTGGATCTTTTACTGGATGACCTCAACAATGTTCAACATAAGCAATATGCATTCATTTCATATCAGCAAAAGGTATGTGTGTTGAAGTTTATGTAATCTGTTTCTAAATTATGCAATATGTTCTATGCAATCTGTTTCTAAATAAGCTATCTGAATTATGAATTAAATAAGCTATATGTTTTTGAATTATGAATTAAATAAGCTATCTATTTCTGATTATGCAATATGAATTATCAATTAAATAACCTATATGTTTATGAATTGATTTCAAGGATTGGTACCTGCCATTGCCAACATTGGGGCCCATGTGGAACACCGATTATGTGTTAAACACTTGTATGGGAATTGGAAAAAAAAAAGGTATCCTAGAGGACATATGAAAGAGCTTCTTTGGTTGGCAGCAAGAGCTACTATGGTCCAGGATTGGGAGAAAGCAATGCAAAATATTAAGACAATCAATGAAGATGCTTGAAAAGACATGATGCAACTCCCACCATTTATGTGGACTAGGTCAGCATTTCACACTGATACACAATGTGACCTCCAAGTAAACAACATGTGTGAGGCTTTCAACATGGTTGTATTGGAGTATAGAGATAAGCCTATCATAACATTACTTGAAGGATTGAAACATTAAATTACAGTAAGGATTGTCAAACAATAAGAACTCATGCTACGATATAGAGGCAATATATGTCCATTTGTGACACTAAACAAGTTAATAATATATGTCCATTTGCTCTTGTTTGTATATGTCCTAGGATTCAACAAATATTGGAAAAAGCAAAAAGAGCAGCTAGGGGTTGGTTCCCAACTTGGCATAAAGATGATGATTTTAACTTGTTTAGTGTCACAAATGGTGTAGATACTTATATGGTAAATCTACATACAAAAACTTGTGCTTGTCGTAAGTGGGATTTGACTGATATTCCGTGTTGCCATGCTCTTGTTTGTATATGGCACAACAAAGCTGATCCAGAATCGTATGTTTCATCTTATTATAGGTATAAAACTTGATTTTAACGGCATTATTGATGTTCTGCTTGTTCAGTTCTGGTGTTATGCATTATACTATTCTGCTAGTTCAATTTTGGTTCTGGTTTTAATTCTGGTTCTGATTTTAACATGATGTTCATTTGAAGCAATTTTGTTCTGGTTTTATTCTGCTAGTTAAATTCTAGTTCTGATTTTAACATGATGTTTATTTGAAGCAATTTTGTTCTGGTTTTATTCTGCTAGTTAAATTTTGGTTCTGATTTTAACATGATGTTCATTTGAAGCAATTTTGTTCTGGTTTTATTCTGCTAGTTCGATTCTGGTTCTGGTTTCAATTCTAGTTTTGTTCTAGTTTTGTTCTGCTAGTTCAGTTAGATGGATGTTCTAGTTTCAATTCTAGTTCAGTTAGATGGTTTTGTTCTGCTAATTTCAATTCTAGTTCAGTTAGATTGTTTTGTTCTAGTTTTGTTCTAGTTTGGTTCTGGTTCTGCCCTGCAATTTTGTTCTAGTTTTGTTCTAGTTTGGTTCTGGTTCAATTTGTTCTAATTTTGTTCTAGTTTGGTTCTAGTTTTGTTCTAGTTTAGTTTGGTTCTGGTTCTGCCCTACAATTTGGTTTTGGTTTTGTTTTGCTAGTTCATAACATTCAGTTTATAACATGTGGCTTTCAACATGCTGGTTTTTAACATGCTACTTTTAACATGCTGGTTTTTTTGACATGTTTCTGGTTCTTTAAATAGAAAAATAAACTTCTTGACATGTTACTCTTACATTACAATGTCATCAAATGGACCAAAACTTTGGCATGCATCAATTGAAGGAACTAAACTTGTGTATTTTATTTTGGTTATTATGAATATGTAATGATACTTGGACCTATATAATTTGGTTATTATGAATATGCAATGAATTTTATTTTGGTTACTATGAATATGTACTTTTATTTTGGTTACTTGTGAAGGAACAATTTTATTTTGTAATGCAGTAGTATGACCTCTTTTTGGACCTAAGTTATGAAATGATTATTTTGTAATGCTGTAGTATGTAATGATGGAATGATGTACTGAATACTAACTAAATTCTAACTTCAGATTATGGACCATATTATTTTGAAAAATTGTATTGATTATTCTGATTATTTTGGAAAGTTGTTTAACCAAATTGCATTAATACAATGATATCAAATTTAGGTTCAAAAATTGGAAAATTGTTCTGATTATTTTTATCAGATTATTCTGATTATTTTAAACTACTGGAAAATTGTTTGACCAAATTGTATTTATACAATAACATGTAAAAATAGACAATCGAATTACAATAATACCAATTTCATTTCATAATAACAACCTTACAAATTTGATTATATTAAACAATTACATTACAATTTCAACCATAAACACCCTAAATTACATCATTACAAAACACCCTTAATCCAATCATTTTAATTACTTCAACATTACAATAACCAAAAGAACAATAATCAAGAGCCATGAAAGTGCTAGAAAGCCCCTCCTTAGTTTCAACTTCAACTTCAGTTCATCATCACAATTTATTGTCACATTGTCTTTCTTCTTGAATTCACTCTTCTTCGAATTCTCAAATGAGAATTGTTGCTTGTAACTGAATACGAATGACAAGATATTTTTTTCTCCAAAAAATGCAACGAACAAACGAAGAAGAAACGAAATAGTGAAAAAAGAAGAAACAATGGAATACAAAAGACGAACACGAGTGAAATAGATGAAAAAGATGAAGAAGAAGAAGAACCCAGATAAAAAGGGAAGATGAACAACAATGAAGAAGAAGACAAAATCGGAATCGGATGATGATGATGAAGAAAAGGGAAATGGTTGATTTTGATGAAAAGGGTTCACGATTTGGGCCTTTTGTTGAATTAGGGTTGTTTTTTGATTTAGGGTTCACGCTAGTTCATATGCTTTTGATTTTGATTTGGGTTCAAGGTGGTACAGATGTTTTTTGATTTAGGGTTCACGCTAGTTCATATTTTAGGTGTTTTTTTAAACTTAATTTTAACAATTAAATTGTATTTTTAAAAATTATGTCACAATTAATAATAGTTTTAAAAATATATATTATATTTTTTAATCAGAAATAATATAATAATGACTTTATTTCACATAAGCGTCTGTCACGTCATTAAAAAAATGACAACCCATCGTGATTTGGACTCAAATTCTGTTTTGGGGGACTAAAACTGAGAATAAATAAAATAGGGAAACTATTTTTGAAATTCACCTATAATAAGGGACCAAAAGTGCAATTAAACCTTTTTTTTTTCAAAAACATTGGCCAAATCTTTATAGCCATTATAACATATGCACTATTATAATTCAATATTAAATTGGATTTTAAAAAGGTTTTTGATAGCACTTCTTTTATAATAAGCACTATTATAATATTGTTTTTAAATTTTATTTTATCAAACCAACTTCTATAGCCTTTTATAGCCCTTCTGTTATAACAGTTCATAATATAACAAAAAAAAATTAATTAAATTTCATCATTTAAATATCACAAACTAAAACCATTGTTTTTTTAAAAGCCAAATGTACTATTAACTCGTCCAATGCGAAAAGTACAAAAAAGACAAGGTTGTCAAAGTATACAAATATTTCTTCCACATTCAATTATCTATCAATTTTAAAACAAATCAATTGATGCCAATAAAATTGCCCACAATCTATGCCTGCACTATATGAATTTCTCAAAAGGTCTTGCTCGCAACCAAACATATATATGCACACCAAAACCACATTAATATTTGATCAACTTTTTTTCCTTTATCACTTCAACCATAATTCTCTTTATTTAGTTTTTATCATGTTTTTTGCATAGAAGAAAAAAACTTCAGAAACCATAACTAAATCAAATCTAAAAACTCAAACATTCAAGAAAAACAAAATCTCATCCAAAAATCACGCACCATATAACTAGCCCAATCATCCTTCACCTCACTTAACTTGTCTTTAGAGTAGGTAACACAATTGTTGTCAGAAAAATACTCAAAATAAAAAAAAAGTATAAATTGAGTTAGAATTTAAGTATATTAAATATCTATGATTAGAAATAATAATTAAATTAATTTCATGTACATTAACGGTAACTGTGTTATAATTTTCAATGGTGATCTCTTTTAAAAATCACATGACATAATATCTACAATCATCATTGTTATCTTGGTGAAAACACTAAAAATTAAACATGTACATCAACAACTTTTAGACTACATAATTATTTGAATATATTATTAAAAATACATTTATTTTATTTCATGTGATGTTTTCATATTTCAACTTGTTCACCGTAGCTCCCCTATGAGTGCAATAAAATTTTAAAGTTCTATTAAAATAAAATTAATTTTAAATCAGTATTAATTATAAATCATTGAATACGCAAACACTAAGAAAATTTAAATAAAAGTATAAATACTTACATGTTGAACATAGAAACCATGTTTAGGCCATTTTGAGGTTCACCACTCAACAAATTCAAGTGGTATATCATCTCAGCTATGGGATTGATGACAATCAAGACCCAATGTATTAGCCAACTTTCAATATTTTGTTTTCAATAAATTGTCATTGTAAATAACATTTTTAAAGAAACATCATCCTATATTTTAAGGTGCAAGTACCAACTTATCATTCTCCTTGTGAAATTTTTCTACAAACACCTTAAAGTAAAAGGAAAAATTTAGATACTAGTAAAAAAAATTTGTTGATCAAAGTACATAACATGTTGGCTACTTTAGGTTTTTTATGGTATCTAACTACACACATATAGCAGAGACACTTAAACACTCATGACAAACAATTTGTTATACAATATAAACATCAATATTCTTTGCAAATTCTTCACCAAATATATCACACTCAGCCTCATATGTGCTTCAGCATATAACTTAAAGATCATTAAATTTGGAGGAAGATTTGAATCATCAATCATATATATATATATATACTGGATAACCATCAGTCATATGTTGAGCTATGAAGCCATTCTAATCCTTTTCAATTATAAGCATCATGCAACATAAAATAGATCATTAATGTGTTCCACCAAATAAATTAACATAAATTATATTGAGTTAGTGTCTTACTTGTATTTCCTTCCAAATTTTGCCTTTATAAACATCCAAAATTGGGTCTTTTTGCTTTCCAATTATTGCAAGTAATTGGAACTATCCGAAGGATGATAACTCCTATGAAACTAACAAAACTGCTTCTGTTAGTCTCAATTGGTTGACACATTTCATTCCATGCAACCTTAAAAAATAAAAGAGTAATTACATGAATGAACAAAAGAAGCAGTATACCTTAGAGTTTATTTTCTAATGCTCTTAAAATACAATATAGCTTACGTTGCATTTCATTCCTTTGCTTGGTGTTCTGATACAATTCTTCATCATAGTCACGCCACATGTAGGAACCTTTTCCGTATTATTAGAACCACAATCTATTATGAGGAGAAGTCATTCAACTGAAACAATAACATTAATGATGAGAATCAATAACAATAAGAATAAAAATAATAAATAATAATACTTTAAAACAATTCTACAATGCACAATCATCAGATATTTTTTTCTTGTTGAATCTTACTTTTCTGATTTTTATTAACATAAAATGACGTTTTCACACAATTTATGTTCAGTCAACTTTTCACCACAACCAACCATCTGATTTGTGATACTCCTCAATCTTGAAATCAAAACTGCAATCTTCTTGTGCTTATCCATCTGCATCAATTCAAATTGTTTCTATAAGGTATGCAATTTCACTTTCTTAACATTTGTTCGTCTAGAATAACACTTCTCCATTATGTTCCAGGCTTCCTTTGCGTTTCTTGCATAAGAAATTTTGTTAAAGTTAGTTGTGTCAAGGCATTGATGAAGAATGAAGATGGCCTTGCAATCTTTCTTCTTGTTTTCTTTGAATCTTGATCTCTGATCCTCTGTTGGATTGACACCCAGTTCTTCAAAACCATTTTCTATGATTTCTAACACTTCTTGAAATCCAAACATTGCATGAATTTCCACTATTCATTTATCCCAATCTTTTCCATCAAAATGTGGCATGGGGGCTGGAAAATTTCGATTGTTAACACTTGAAGTCATCTTCATTTTTGATCCTCACACTTCACTCTTGTTTAATCCTTACACTTCACTTGTGTATATCATTTTGATTTGGTTTTTCGCAACCAAACTCTTGATACCATTTGTTAGCTTTTCAAGTCGTTTCAATGGAATTAAAAACCAAAGAAAAAAAAAGGAATGAAATAAAATGGACATGTTATAGTTTATTGAGATGAATATGCTATTTATACTTAACATCTATTACATTGTTTATAACTACCTTCTACTTAAATAACTAACTAACTAAGTGGTTAGTTAGTTAGTTGATTACATACAATCAAACTAACTTGAATTACAGAAAATTGAAAACGGGAGAAAATTCTTCGTTTTCAGTCACAAACCAAGAATGTTCTTGGTTTCCAACATCTATCTCTCCACCTAAATTACATAACGGTAAACTATAGATTTGGATTTACCATAGTTGATTAGAACTGTAGTAAACACATCTAGGCAGATTGCGATTTTCAATTTTAATTCTTTTTGAATTTAAAATTCAAACTATGAATGGTTCGATTTTGATTGTACAATTCAAATGTATCTTATTGCACAATAGACAAAACATGTTGATTCCAACCAATCCTATTACACATTAAACAAAACAAGTGACCCAAATTTGCGATTAATTTGTGTGCGTGTTCGTAATCACAAATTCAAATTATTTAGATAAACGCACAAAATTACATATCATTTATCTTTTTATATAATAATAATAATAAAAAAATTCTTTACATTTTTCCATTTGTATATGTGTAAATAATTTGAATTTATGGCTGTGACTACATAAACAATTCCCCAGATTTAACATTTTTTCATTCACGTACAAATCAAAGTTTTAATAATTACTAAATGGGTAATACAAATTTATAATTTGCACTAAGTGTTCTAAATTAAAAATGCCATAAATTATTGTGTGCTTGCAAAGTATCAATTTCATGACTATTTTTTATGGTCAAATATTACTAAATTAGTGGACATATTAGTTTCTCAAGTTTAAACATAAGACCTTCTTTTTACACTATTTCGGTATTCTTTAGTTCATCAATCGAGCTACCTATACTAGACTTATGACACTATATATGTCTATATGCCTTTTTTCTTGAGAACACAAAATTAATCACCTCACGTAATGACTGGTTGATGTTGACTCGTTACTTCTCGTATCGTCCTGCTCCAATGGAAAAAGGGGTCAATGTACTTGCAAAAACACTTTGATTCTAGTGTAAAGCAAGACAATATCAATATATAAGTATGAGTTTAAAGTTTGAAAAATGTTTGTGTTATCTTAAGGATGAACCCTGTACTTATAGTAGTTTTGGGTACGAGTTACTAAGTAATTGAAGCCCTTTGACTGGTGCACTCGTTCAGGCTTTATTTAGGTTTTAGAGTCATTGCAGCTCGATCATGATAAGAACTAATACGAGCTTTCGTTGTTTTGAGCAGAAGTGGCTGCTAATAGAATCATTGTGGATGGTCTTCAAGTTAGGACGAGTAGCATGCCCTCAAGCCTCAAGACTCGGATATTTAGTTATCTTCAACTCTCAATATTTTCTAATGTGATGAAGTCAATGTTTATTCGTGAGATTTTCTCATTGTTTTGGTCTTCACTTGATCCATGATTTAAGTCCAAGGTCCAAAATGAATTGGGTCGGTTCTAATGTCATCGGTTCATGCATGTTTGGCCCATACCATTACACAAGCCTCCTAGACTATTACCTATCATGTAATTAATGCTTGAAAGTCTATAATTTAGAAATGCTTATATGACGATTCAATTTCTTTATGTTGACATCACAAATGCAATACTTGCTTTTTATTTCAATTAATGATAGTTAGATGAGTGTGGTGAATTCCTAAGTTGTTAGATGATCATTGTTACTATTGACTATTTGGTAAACGTATACGTCGTTTTATTCTCCCCCATCAACAGTTAGATTTGAAAAAAAATTGAACATCCCCACAATTTCCCCTCTTTATGCTTTGACTCTTATGATTCTAGTTTTTCCCCTTTGGTTTCCTGTCCCTCTTGATCGCTTCCAATAAAATCTGAAGTGTTTGTATGTGTTTATATTAAAATATTAATAGTTAATTTATATAACTACATAGCAAATGTTATCTATTTATTTGCACGAAACTAATCACACGGTTGAAAACTGTTATTTTAAACATGGATTAATTTCTGGATATAAATCCAAGACTCAATTCACCAATAAATCTTCTAGTGATAGAAATAAACAACTTGCAAATTCCTTTGTTAATGACTCACTCAAAAAGGAAAATTATCAATTATTGGTCAATCTACTAAAATCTTCAAATGAGGTACGTTCTAACAATGATAATGGAGTTGATCATAAAACTCATGAGGTTTCTAATATTTCTAAGACAAGCAACAATTACTAACCTCAAAACATATGGATATTGGACTTTGGTGATCATGTGCCTTGACATTATGGCATTTTTAACTATCAAACAAATTGCTCTTGTTTTTTTTTTATTTTTTTATTTTTTCTAATGGGAGTAATCTGTTTGCACACTTTTCTAGCACTATTTCTTTCAATTATTCTTTTTACCTTAAATATATTTTGTTTATTCCTCAATTTCATTTCAATCTTTTATCCATTTTATAATTACCTCAAAATCTTAATTGCAAATTGGCATTCTCACAATTTTTGTGAAATTTGGGATATGGATACCAAGAGGATGATTGGAAATGTGGACACCATTAATAATCTCTAACTCCTCAATACATCTCCTTTCACTAGTGTTTTAGATTCTGATAGGGTTTATGCTTCTGTTAATACTACTCAATGTAATTCTTTTGTCCTTTGGCATTATATATTATGTGATCCCTCTTATAATGTTTCCAACACCATGTGTAAATACTTTTCATATATTTCTTTCAACAAAAAACTTGTTTGTGATTCTTTTCATATGAATAAATAAAGTACGCTTCCTTTCTCTAATAGAAATAGTTTATCTTTGCATCCTTTTCAACTTGTTCATATGGATATGTGGGGCTTGTAAATAGTGTTTCTTTGGATGATTTTTCTTAATTTTTAACAATTTTTTTATGCCTTTATTCTAACATGTAAATAACTAACGAACTAACTATTGTTTAATATACAACATCTAAATAAACATATTTTTCAATAGGGAACTTAGTCATTTGTTCATTAGCTAATAATATGTTTTTTGTTCTTGGCACATAAATAATTATCACAAAATCGCAATTGCCTATGATACTTTTGTCAGTTAGTCAATAACATAGATTATTGCTACGTTTCAAACTAATATGCACACTTAAAGCAATAATTAGTTAATAGATGATTGTGATTATTCTCTTGTTTTTGTTATCATCAAAACATTAATAACAAATATTATATTTAAAACAATCTGGTTCTTGCAAGACAAACCATCAAATCTCCTAGATAAAAATTTTAAAAACATATACTCCCCCACCATAAGTGGCTTTGACCATTTGGAGAGAAAAGAGACAAGTATTTCTTCATGATAAAAATCAGTTCATTAGCTTCACGAGATCAAAACAAACTAGGTTGATTCACAAGTTTGTTCAAGATTCAAAGAGGATCAAACAAAAAGATAAGGATTCAATTATAGATAGAAATTATAAAAAGAGATAAAAAAGTATATTAAATAACGAGATTATTGTTCAATTACATCAAATGATATATAAAATTTATATAACAAATGAGTAACAACCGGTTAATATAACTAATTACATCACATAATTAAAATTATATAACAAATGAGTAACAACCGGTTAATATAACTAATTACATCAAATAATTAAAATTAATAACAAATGTTTGAAACCTTTGGTCGAAGCATTTTAAAGCTAGGTTTCAATTACAACTTTATGGACAATACAGTTAAACTTGATGAATTACTTTGGCGAACATTAGCCGGATTAAGGTGTGAAAGACTTTTTTGGGTAAGAGTTGTATGCCAAGTTTGAAGGGTATAATTATGCATGACTTTCTAAAAACTATTTTGGAGGATCCTAGTTATATCCGTCATTCTAAGCTTTATGTTGGCAAACTTAAAACACATTTTAGATAATACATGTCTTTTGTTTACTTGTTTATCAGATATTTCGGTTGTTATTGTAATGACTTTATATTTGATCGTAATATTGTATGTTTTGTTATGTATATTCTCGTGTATGAGTGTATGTTAATTTATCTTAAATGACAGTTTTGATACAATGTTTGGTTTCTTTTTAACTATTTTCAAATTGTCAAAATTTTGTCTAAGTCGAGAGTTGTCAACAGATATTTATGGTTAGATAAAATTTGTTAGCTTAATTTCATTAAAAGCACTATATAAAAGTGTATCATACATTAATTGTATAACAATTATTTATATAATCATTTCAAGTTTTATGTTTCTCTTTAATTATTTATCTCTTTATTTGACTCAACCATGATTCTCAACATAATATCAGAGTAATAATAATTATTTCACTACATTATGTTTTCCAATTTTCTTTATTTTTTCTTCCTCATTTTGAATCCAAAATTGTGAGTTTTCATTCTTTCTCAATTTAGTTGTGTAATATTTAAAAATTCAAGATTGAAGATGATTCGTGATTTATTTGAGTGAATGTTGTCTCCTATCCTAAGTTTAAATGTTTTTATTGATATCAAAATCTAATTTTAGTTTAGATAGTTAAAAGCATCTTCTTGAACTAACCTCAAAATCATTTGGAATATCAAATATATTTTCTAAAAATCATGCATAATATTGTATGTATGTTGATATCGAGGAAAACACATTAAAATAAAATTTTCTATCATTATAAATTTGATGATTCAAATCATGCAATAAGGTAATTTGAGTCAGATCCAAAATTTTGTATACGTGAAACTTTAGTATTTTGTAGTTTAAATGACACAAGCTTGTGATTCAAATCAAGTAAAATTTATAAATTTTGCAAACCTAGATGTTCTTCTTGAAAATTAGATTGAAATCACTCAAACAGGTGATTTGAATCACTCTTTTAGAACATCAATTTTATACTATCAGACTTCACCTAATTCGAATCATTCCATGTGTGATTTGGATTACGTGAACAAAATTTCAATTTTTAATGTATTTAATATGATTTCCCTCGTTAAAAAGTCAAATTGAAAACAATCTTTATTTTCTCTCAAATGCGTAAGGTTTTGTGAGAAGACAAAATGAGAATTATTTGTTTCTTTAGTGTTCAAAAGGTTAGAATTTTAAGGATTCAATTCTACAACTGATAAAAGAAAAGATTAATAATCTTTTCATAGATGGGCTTTTAGGTCTTTTGGGTTTTGATTCTTCAAGGTTGAGTTGCAAGCCAATTTGACATTCAAAGAATTGAAGGGATCAAAATTGGTGCGAAGCATTTCTAGAGGAACCACTATAAATTAGGGTTTCGTTTCTATCTCCCTTATCTATTTGATTTCAGCAATTTTAACTGTGTTCTTGAGAAAAAATTGATTTTGACTTTGATAATGATGCAATGAAAAAAATTTGTATTGATGATTTCTTGAGTTTTTGAATTAAGTAAACACCAGAATTTTTTATTGCATTGTTATATTACTTCAGTTCAATATTGTTTCTCAAATGAGTTAGTAATGTTTAATTCTATGTTTTTGAGAGTAGTTTGCACATAAACAATTTGGTTTACATCATTTTGATTGATTCTTGTATGCGTTAAAATCAGAATTATTACTAAGTGCGCAATATGTTTTTGATCAAGAATTAGATGAATTTACTGCACGGTTGACAATTGAATGAGACATTAAAAATTTGATTGAGTTCATTTTCAATTAAAGCTTCAATTTCTCAACATTGTAAGTTATCTTTGGGACTGTTTTTATTTATTTAATTATTTATTTATTTATTTATTTATTTATTTATTTATTTATTTTTATTAAAATACTTTCTATTTTTATTTTTTTAAACTTTTGAAAGTGAACAATTGTCTTTTAGAGTGAGTCCTAGAGACCAACATTTTTTTCTTGATTATTATTTGTATCATTATGTAATAATACGAAACATTTAATTTATTAGGTGGATTTATTTAAAACATAATAATGTCTTTAGAATAGTTAGTCTTTTTAATGAAAAATCAAGTAGATTTTTTATCCAGAGAACTTGAGAACATCAGTTTGCAGTTGAGACATTCAACTTCGATTGTTGATAAAGCAATTGTATTTTGCTTTTGGCAAGATCAACTTATTAATGCCTCTCCTTGAAACTGACATGCACCACTTGTGTTTGTTCTTTCAATCTTGTCTCCCGCATAATCAACATTGTAGTAAGCTACAAGATCTAAATGAGAACATTTTCTATACCAAAGGCCAAGATCAGTAACACAAACCATATATTGAAAAATTCTCTTTACTGCAGATAAATGAGATTCTTTTGGTGCATATTAAAATCTAGCTCATAATCCTATTGCAAACACAAAATCAGGTCTACTGGCAGTTAAATAAAGCAAATAACATATCATTCCCTTATATACTTTTTCATAAATAGATTTTCCATTTTCATCTTTTTCTAATGAGAAGGATGGATGAATAGGAGTAGTCATGATTTTGGCTTCGTTCATTTTATAATTTGGTAAAAGATCTTTTACGTATTTTTCTTGACATATAAAAATACCATCTTTATGATGCTTAATTTGCAAGCCAAGAAAATACCTCAATTCTCCCATCATCCTTATTTGAAATTCACTTTGCATGAATTTTGAAAAAGCATCACACATTTTCTCATTAGTTGATCCAAAGGTAATATCATAAGCATACACTTGAACGATAATTAAATCGTCTTTATTAGTTTTCTTGAATAGTGTAGTGTTAATTTTACCTCTAGAAAATCCATTTTTGATTAAAAAAGAACTTAATCTTTCATATGATGCTCTTGGTGCTTGTTTTAATTCATATATAGCTTTGGTAAGTTTAAAAACATCATTTGGTTTTGATTGATCTTCAAAACTAGGGGATTGACGTACATCAACTTGTCCATTTAAAAATGCACTTTTAACATCCATTTGAAAAAGTTTGATAAGTTTATGAGATGCATATGAAAGAAGGATTCTTATAGCTTTTAACCTTGCAATCAAGGAAAAGGTTTCATCGTAGTCAATATCCTTTTGTTGATTGTACCCTTGAGTAATCAATCTTGCTTTGTTTCCTATAACTTCACCTTCTTCATTCAACTTATTTCAGAAGACCCATCTTATTCCAATGATAGTTTGATCTTATGGATCTGAGACAAGGTTCCAAACATCATTTTTGTCAAACTGAAGAAGTTCTTCCTTCATCGCATCTATCCAAGATTGATCGACTATGGCTTATTTGATTGATTTTGGTTCTATTTGAGAGATTATTGCCATGCTTTTATTTATATCATCTTTGAATGACATTTTGGTTCCTTAGATTCGTTTCCCCCAAATAAACACTCTAACCCTAACAAAAATTCTTTTCCACACAACCACAGATAAGTCCCTAAATGCAAACTAAAAAGTTTGGAAGGAGCCCTTACCTTCACGTTAGCTTTCACGTGCGATTACGGTGTCGCGGGTAAATCCGGTAAAATCTTTCGTTCGCAACGCCGCTTCCAAAGTTGGTTCCCTAGCACCGTAGCGTGGTAGTGAGCAACTTTCCCTTATATCTCTTTGCGAAATGAAGCTTAGATCTAGATGAAACAGGGAGATTTGTGTTTGACGGTTTTGAAATCCCTAATACCATTTTTCTTCGTTTTCAAATCAAAGAGGAAGAGTGAAGTTGAGATATCTTTTCTTTATAACCCACTAAGCCTTGGATTTTTATTCTTGAACAAAAGGAAGCAAAGAAAACAAAAAATGAATAACAATGGAGGAAGGAGGAAGTCACGCGAGGCAGAGGAAGAAGATGGATTTCGTTTTCTTTCCTTTCTCTTTCTTTCCTTTGTTTTCCTTCTTTCTTTTTTTTATCCTTTCCTTTTCTCCACAAACAAATATATACATATAGATATTTATATATATTTTAATTACTTTTAACAAATATCTCAAAATATCTAGATATTTGTTAAATTTCCATTTCACCCATAATGCATTAAATGCTTTGTAAAAGATTCACCGCAGTTAATTTAATTTATTCATCGACGAGTAATTCTAATCGGCATAAAAATATCTTTTTGGTCATATAAACTCCAAAATATTAATAACTTGGCTAAAAAGCCTCCGAGTTCAACACCAAAACACACTAAAATACATAAAGTATACTTTAAAATTATGGGTCTTACAAATGACATAAGCGAACTAATTGGATGCACATGATTGGTTAAAAACCCTACATGGGGTAGAATAACCCTACGGATGATGAAAATGACTTAATGGATGCACAAAATTGGTTTAAAACCCTAAATGGAGTAGAATAGCCATAAGGAGCACTAAAATGACCGAATTGTTAATCCAATGACAAAAAAAAAAATGTATTGGATGCACAAGATTGGTTAAAAACCCAAAAAAGACAAGAATAACACTAGGGGGGACAAAAATGACCTAAATGTTAGTCCAATTCACACAAACAAATTTACTGGATACACAAGATTGTTTAAAAACACAAAATGGAGTAGAATAACCCTAGGGAGGACTAAAATGATCTAAATGTTAATCCAACGACACAAACACACTCATTGGATGCACAAGTTTTGTTAAAAACCCTTAAAGGACTGTTATAACCCTAAGAAGGAAGAAAATATCCTAAATGTTAATCCACCAATACAAACGAACTTATTGGATGGACAAGATTGGTTAATAACCCCAAATGGACTAGAATTTCCCTACGGAGGACTGATGTGACCTAATTGTTAATCCAATGACACAAGAAACATATTGGATGCACAAGATTGGTTAAAAACCCTAACTAGACTAGAATAACCCTAGGGGTGATGAAAATGACTTTAATGTTATCCAATGACACAATCACACTTATTGGATGCACAAGATTGGTTAAAAACCCTAACTGGACTAGAATAACCCTAAGGATGATGAAAATGACCTTAATGTTAACCTATGACACAAAAACACTTATTGAACGCACAAGAGTGGTTAAAATTCCGAAATAGAGTAGAATTACACTAGGGAGTACTAAAATGACCAAAATATTAATCCAATGACACAAACATACTTATTGGATGCAAGAGATTGGTTAAAAACCCTAAATGGACTAGCATAACCCTAGGGAGGACGAAAATGACCTTAATGTTAATCCAATGACAAAAACAAACATATTGGTTGCACAAGATTAGTTAAAAACCCGAAATGGACTAGGCTAACCCTATGGAGGTCGAAAATAACCTAAATGCTAATCCAATGACACCATGAATTTATTGGATGCACAAGAATGGTTAAAACCCGTAAATGGACTAGTATAACCCTTGGTAGGACAAAAATGACATTAATGTTAATCCAATGACATAAAAGAACTTATTGAATTCTCAAGATTGGATAAAAATCCTAAATGGACTAGAATAACCCTAAGGATTACTAAAATGACCTATATGATTATCAAATGACACAAAAACACTTATGGGTAGCACAAGATTGGTTAAAAACCCTCACACGAGTAGTTTAACGCTTGTGGAGCAAAAATGACCTAAATGTCAATCAAATGAATGAAAACGAACATATTGGATGCACAAGATTGGTTAAAAACCCTAAATGCACTAGTATACCCCTACAAAGAACAAAAATAACCTAAATGTTATCCAATGATACAAACACACTTATTCGATGCACAAGATTAGTTAAAAACCCTAAATGGACCAAAATAACCCTAGGAAGGATGAAAATGACATAAATGTTAGTCCAATGACACAAACGAACTTATTTCATGCACAACTTTAGTAAAAAGCTCTAAATGGACTAGTATAACCCTAGGGAGGAGGAAAATGACTTAAATGTTAATCTAATGACAAAAATGAACATTTTGGATGCAAATGATTCGTTAGAAACCCTAACTGGACTAGAATAACACTAGGGGGGATGAAAATGACATAAACGAACTTATAGGATGCACAAGATTGGTTAAAAACACTAAATTGACTAGTATACCCTAGGGAGGACGAACATGACCAAAATGTTAATCCAATGACATAAACGAATTTGTGGGATGCACAAGATTGATTAAAAACCCTAAATGGACTAGAATAATCTAGGGAGGATGAAAATGACCTAAACGATGATCCTATGATACAAATGAACTTAATTGATGCACAAGATTGGTTAAAAATCCTAAATGGACTAGAATAACCCTAGGGAGGATGAAAATGACCTAAATGTTAATCCAATAACCCAGACAAACTTACTTGAAGCAATGGAATGGTTAAAAACCTTCAAGGATCTAAGATAACCCTAGTGAGTACAAAAATCACCTAGCTCTTAATCTAATGACACAAAAGAACTTGTTGGAAGCACAAGATTGTTTAAAAATCCAAAATGTACTAGCATTACCCTAGGGAGGACGAAAATGACCTAAATGTTAATCCAACGACACAAACGAACTTATTGGATGCACAAGATTGGAGAAAAACCCTAAATGGACTAGTATAACCTAGGGAGAATGAAAATGGCCGAAATATTAATCCAATTACACAAACACACTTATAGGATGCACAATATTCGTTAAAAAAAACCATAATGAACTAGTTTAACCTTAGGGAGGATGAAAATGACCTAAATGTTAATCCAATGACACAAATGAACTTGTTGGATGCAGAAGATTGATTAAAAACTCTAAATGGACAAGAATAAGCATAGGGAGTACCAAAATGACCTAAATGTTAATCCAATTGTAAGTACAGAGGTACGCCTAAGAAGGTTGTGAATTAGGTGCTAGGAGATTTTCTTGTTTTCAGCGACATGGTAGTTGAATTATCTATTTCAGATAGTAGTTGATAATAACTAAATGTAGTAAGTAAATATACACAATGGTATTATCCTGGTTCCTCTTATAACCAAGGGTACATCCAGTCCTCTTGCACACCACAAGAGATTAATCCAGTTATTGTCAGAAAATGTACAACTCCCACCTTGAGATTTCTACTACAAACTTCTAACAATACTTCTAAGATAACACACCACTATCTTAGATTAAGCTACCGAAAGTACTACTTTCTTTTACAACTGATACAATATGATTTTGAAGAAGGATAAAGGAGAGGTATAATGATTTCAATCCAATAATACTTCAAGTACTTTGAGAACCTTTCTGAATGATATGAAAATGAAATGCAAGTACTTTGTAAAAACATAATTTTGTTCAAAGATATTTCAAGTATTGATTGAAGGATTGTGTAGTATTTGATTTGAAGTTATGGTGTATTTATACTCCATAAACATCTCTTCATATTCGTGGCCAATGATCCAAGAGGTTTAATGAAAAAATACAATGATTTGGAGCCATTTCAGATGTGAAAAATTATATTGCTTCTAGTTGTATTCGAATACACGATGTGTGTATTCGAATAAACCTCTTTGTAACATTCAGATTTATTCAAAATTTGCACCTTGAATTCGAATACACCTTTCATGTAGTCGAATACAAATTCGTGAAATTTGCCACTGACTTGCTTTGTATTCCGCTACAGCTGGTCCTAGTCGAATACAGATTCATAAAATTTACCACTGACTTGCTTTGTATTCGACTACAGATGGTCATAGTCGAATACAAATGTGAGGCTTTTGCTTCCAACTTAGCATCTGTATTCGAATACACTATGCTATATTCGAATAAACTTTTGTATTTTGTCAAAAATATTAGTTTTAAGACTTTGTTAATGTAATTTTGACTTTTGAAAAAACTTTATATGCATATGTAAATATGAATGGTTCTCATGTATTTGTGGTATTGGTTGTATCATTTACCTTTACATTTAAACATCTAATATGTTTGGATTTAAAGCTTATTAATGAAGATATTTGAACATCTTTTTGAGCTTGTTACTTTGATCATGATTGTTGATTATGACAAAATGTTGTCGTTTTGGAGAGATTGTATAATTCTAACACTGCTCCCCCATAATGTATGCGTACTCCCGTGTTGATCTTGAATGTATGTGATCAAATTGAAAACTTGTTTGAAAACCTACAAATGCTTTTAAAGAAACAACAATACCAAATTTTCTCCTCATTTTGACATGATCAAAAAGAAGGAAAAATATAGAAACATACAATTTCAAACATCTAAACACGAACAAAGGGAAAAGTAGTACTCATTGTAAACAAAAGAGAATGACATTATGAAGGATGGAGTCATGTTCAATTAAGTACATCATAAAGACAAAAATGGTAAGTGAGTTTGAATATTGTCAACATTAAGTAATCCACAACCAAACTACAACAATTAAAATCCTAGCATCGAAATATTACACAAACAAACGATAATAAATAAACTCCTAGCATCGAACTAATCAAAATTCGTTGGAATGTGAAGAAGATCAATTTTGTCAAATAAACTACTAATGTCCTAAGATAATGCGTCATGGTTGCGAGCAATAGTAGTTTCGATTTTGTGGAAGCGAGTGTCGATAGAAGTGGTCAAATTTTGGAATTGAGTTTGGATGAAGGTTTGGAAAGAGTCATGTATGTTCATGATCATGGGATTGGAGATATAATCATCATCAGAGGCAGTTTACTCACCATCTTCATCATCTTGGCCAGCAGCATTGGAGGGGCCAACAGTGTCTTCTTGAGTGGCATCAGATGGTTGACCAAGGTCACATTTATGCACAAAAGACTGAAGCTCCTCATTCCATACGATCCGCATGCTAGGCATGATGCCTAAATCCAACAAGTTTTCCTTGGTGGGTGTATACATTACTTCGTCAGAGAAGTCCATCCCAAAATGTTCCAAAATCCGAGAAACTTCTTTAGCATATGGTAACCCAATTGCTTCTTTTAACACAAACATTACAGATTTAACAAAGTATGCCCAATTTAGAGGACATCCTTCACACATAAAGTTCATGATCTATAATTCAAACTCCAAAATTTGGGAGTAATTGCCAGCCTTCATAACCAAAATGTACATGAGAAAATAGTGCAGAAGGCGATAATCAAAAATAAACAATAAGATTCCCAACTCCATACCGTCGTTGCGCATATTTTGAACCATTCTGAGTCCTCTTTTGTTCCATCATGCGTTTGTCATACCGACATAATGCAATATAAGCATCATATATAGAAATATCAGCCCATTCACACAAGTTGTTGGGACAAAGTTTTTGACCTTCAAAGGGAATGTTCAAGATTTCTCCAATGGTTTTGGTGTTTAATCGAATGGTTTTACCCTTGACTCGCAACACTAGCACATTTCCATTTTGGGTGAGATTACAATAGAAAACCCTAACTAAATTAGGATAGACAGGACCTTCGTAACCAATAAATTCTTCAACATGTTGGGCTTTGAGCAACTCAGGGAATTGAAAGGCAAAGAAGGAATTTAAAATACCATATTTTGGAATGATGAGTCTCTTGTCATAGTAGAGTGTGCGAAACTGGTCAATTTCTTCCGGTGTATGTAGAAGTTGGGCTAAATTCGTGATGTTTGGATTCTTTGTTCGCTTTCTTGAGGGACCCACTGCTGCATGCTTGGTTCTTGGTCCTCGTATGCATGCGTCCATGTTGAGAAAGGAATTTTTGAAAGTTTGGTGAAAAATGGGTTTGAGAGGAAATTTTTGACAGATTTGAGAAATCTGATTTTGAATGAAAGAAATGAGTAAAGATTGATCTTGTTTGCAGGATGGTTTGAATGGGTAACTTGGTGAAAGGAGGATGGACGAGATTTTTGGAGGAGAGAATGAAAGCTACGGCTTTGTATTCGAATACCAATTGTAAAAATAACCCTAAACTGTGAAACAACTTTTATATTTGGGCAAAAACGCGAAGGTGTATTCGACTACACTCTAGTTGTATTCGAATACATAGTGTTATGGGAACGTGTATTCGACTACACATGAGTTATATTCGAATACAAGAATTTCTAGAAAAGCATGTATTCGGCTATATTTGAAATTTTTTGATGGAAATTTCAACCCGTAAGGCACATATTCACATAGTAAAAGAAAATAAACATCAAGAATTTAATTCTAAACAATTTATCAATATGAAATGTTAGAACTTGAAGAGAGATGACAAATTTATATGTACCTTGCAAATTTTTAGAGATCGTTTTCATTTAAAATGCCAAATTCTTCGTATCTTGTAAAATGAGTCTTTGAGTAAATATTTTGTAAAGATGTCAACTAATTGATTATGTGTATCCACAAATGTTACCTCATCATTACCTTTGAGCATATGATCATGCATAAAGTGATGACGTGTATTGATGTGTTTAGTCCGAGAGTGCATGATTGGATTCCTTGAGATGTTTATTGCTTTTGCATTGTCACATCTTACGGGAATCCATCAGAGATCAAGTCCATAGTCGTGTAATTGTTGTTTGAGCCAGAGAATCTGGGCACAGCAACTTCCTGCTGCTATGTATTCAGCTTCAGCAGTGCTAAGTGCAATAGAAGCTTGCTTTTTACAAGACCGTGATATTGATGCATTACCTAAGATATGGCATGTTCCTCTTGTGCTCTTACGATCCGTTGTGCATCCGGCATAATCTGAATCAAAATATCCAACTAGACTACATATGCTACCCTTTGGATACCATAGGCCTACATTGGTTGTTCCTTTCAAATGTTTCATAATTCTTTTTACTACTATAAGATGTGATTCTTTAGGATCTGCTTGAAATCTTGCACACAAACATACACTAAACATAATATATGGCCGGTTGGCCATTAGATATAATAAAGATCCAATCATACCTCGGTATTTTGATATGTCTATTGAAATACCTAATTCATCTTTATCAACATAGATTTTGGAGCCCATTGGAGTCGCACTTTCCTTGCAGTTTTCCATTTCAAATCTTTTGAGTAATTCTTTGCAATACTTTGCATGATTTATGAAGATGCCATGCTCGAGTTGTTTGATGTGAAGGCCAAGAAAATAGTTTAATTTTCCCATTGTGTACATTTCAAATTCTCCTTGCATTATTGAAGAGAATTCTTCACATATGTCATTATTTGTTGATCCGAATATTATATCATCAACGTAGATTAGGACCAATAAGATGTGACCATTATCTCTTTTAACAAATAATGTCTTATCGACTTTCCCTTTTTCAAATCCTCGGTCACATATGAAGGTGCTTAATCTATCATACCAATATCTTGGAGCTTGTTTTAGACCATAGAGATCCTTTTTTAACTTGAAAACATGTGACAGATTTTTGGAGTCTTCAAAACCAGGTGGCTGTTTGACATATACTTCTTCATTAATGTATCCATTTAGAAAAGAACTCTTCACATCCATTTGAAATAGTTCAAAGTTCATAGAGCAAGCATAAGCAAGTAGTAAATTTATAGCTTCTAATCGTGCTACTGGAGCAAATGTTTCGTCAAAATCAATCCCTTCCTCTTGATTGTATCCTTTAACGACCAATCTTGCTTTGTTGCAGACAACTATACCAGTCTCATTAAGTTTATTTTTAAACACTCATTTTGTACCAATGATGTGTTTATTTCCAAGATTAGGAACAGGTTCCCGTTCTTTGCTCCTTTTTAAGGGGTTAGTTTCATCAAAAGTTACAAGCATTGATTCTTCAACTAATAAAGTTCTTTTATTGAAGATTCTAAATGCTTTACTAGATAAAGAGTAACCGATAAGATACCTTCATCTGTTTTTTCATCGAATTTTCCAAGGTTGTCTTTACCGTTGTTTAGCACGAAACACTTACATTCAAAAATGTGGATGTGAGAAATATTGGGCTTTCTTCCTTTGTAGAGTTCATACGGAGTTTTCTTAAGAATCGATCGAATGATTACTCGATTGAAAACATAGCATGCTGTGTTTACAGCATCTACCCAAAAATATTTTGGTAGGTTTGAGTCGCTTAGCATAGTCCTTGCAAGCTCTACCAAAGATCTGTTCTTTCTCTCAACAACCCCATTTTGTTGTGGTGTTCTAGGTGCAAATAAATGTGGAAAATTCCATTTTTTTCACAAAATTCTTCAAAGGAAGTATTTTGAAATTCTCCATTATCGCTTGTAATTGATACAATTTTGGCTGATTGTTCATTTTGGACTAGCTTGGCATAATTTTTAAATGCTTTAAAAGCTTCATTTTTACTTGCTAAAAATAAGGTCCAAGTAAACCTTGAGTAATCATCAACAATTACTAGTCCATATGAGTTTCCTCCAAGACTTTTGGTTCTTGATGGACCAAACAAGTCCATATGTATCAATTATAGTGGTCTAGAAGTTGAAATAACATTTTTAGGTTTGAAAGAACTCTTTGTTTGCTTACCTTTTTGAAACGCATCACACAATTTATCCTTTATAAATTTCATTTTTGGTAAGCCTACAACAAGATCATGCTTGACCAATTTGTTTAAATGATCCATGTAAATATGTGCAATTATTTTATGCCATAGCCATGCATCATTATTGTCGCTTACCAAAAGACATTTCATTTTTAAGGATAAATCGTCAAGATTAAGTATAAAGATGTTTTTGAAACGCTTATCGATAAATTGAATTTCATTTGTAGCTTCATTGTGGATGATGCTCTCATCTTTGTTAAAGGCTATCTTGTATCCTTTGTCGCAAAGTTGGCTAATGCTTATGAGATTGTGTTTTAGACCTTCAACATATAAGACATCTTCAATCGAGGGGGATGGGGTTGTACCGACTTTTCCAATGCCTAAAATTTTTCCTTTGTTGTTGTCTCTGTAGACTACATATCCCTTTAACTCAATCGTAAAGGCTGAAAATTTTGTTGCATCACCCGTCATATGTTTAGAGCATCCACTATCTAAGTACCACATATTTGAGGTACCTTGCGTGCATACCTACAAAATTGGAATCAAATTTTGTTAGGTACCCAATGTGCTTTGGGTCCTTGATGGTTAGTACCTTTCTTTACCCATACATAATGCCCTTTTGGAACACCAATGTTTCTAATGTGACAGGCATTAGGTATATAAGCATTAAGACCACAATAAGAACGTGTAGGAGTAAATCTATTTTTAGTAACATGTGTATGAGATTTATTTTAAATACTTATTTCTTTATAATGATGATCCTTTTTCATAATTATAATTTTTTCTTGATTGGATTGATTACTTGCTTTAACAAAAAATGGTCTTATTCAAGCTTGGTTTATCAAATTTTGAATATCCAAGACCATTTTTGTCATTTGAGTATCTTTTCATATTTACATTTTCCAATCCTATTTGTCACTTTTCGTATTGTTCAATTACCCTATTTAATTGAACAATCTTGAAGGAGAGGGAATCACATTTATTGCATGTAAAATTCTGTTTTAGTTTTTCAGAATTCTTTTCCATAATGTCAACTTTTTCTTGAAGACTTGAGATTTGTTTCTTTTATGTTGACACTAGTTTAAACAGATTTTTACATTCAATAAGTAGTTTCTTAATAGCATTTTGAGCATCATTATATTGTATAACCAATTCACTATTAGTTTTATTGTGATGAGGGAAGTTTATGTTAATAACCTATTCTTCATCATCTGATTGATGTGATGCCATCAATGCAACATTAGCGCATTCTTCACTTTCTGTTTCTAAAGATGAACTCACTTCGTTGTCTTTCCAAGCTATGTATGCCTTTTTGAAGTATTTCTTTTTTATGGAATTTTTCTTAATAAGGTTTGGACAATCTGCCTTGATATGTCCTTGCTTCCCGCATTCAAAGAAAGTGAAGTTTTGATTTGAAGTAGAACTATTTTTCTTTTTGAAACTTTTCTTTTTGAAGGTTGTCATTTTTAAGAAACTTACCAAATTTCTTAACAAGGAAAGTAATGTTTTCATCTTCATCTGAATTGTCATCTTTGATTTTTTCTCTTGATTCAGTGTTTAGAGCAATGTTTTTGTCTTCTTTTCTTGACTTTCATTTTGTTTTAACCTTCCAAGTTCGATTTCGTATTCTTGAAGTTTTCCAAATAGTGCAGAAAGAGACATTTTGGATACACTTTTTTTCGGAGATTGCTGTGACTTTTGGTTGCCAGACCCTTGTTAATGATCTTAATACTTTTAGATTTAATTCATCATTGGTGAATATTTTTCCGAGTGTCGTCAAGTGGTTGGTTAAGTGGGAGAACCTTTTTTGTAAATCTAAAATAGATTATCCGGGCTGCATTCGAAATCACTCATATTCTTGAGATAGTATATTGAGTTTAGATCTTTTTACCTCAATGGTGCCTTCATGAGTTACTTCCAACATATCCCATATTTCGTTGGCTTTTTTACAGTGGGATATATGGAAAAATTCATCCATTCTTAGTGCTGATTGTAGCATACTTTTAGCCTTCTTATCGATCAACACTTTTCTCTTATTGATCAACACTCTTCTTTTTTATTGATGACTGTTTTTTCGAATGCGAGGACCATTTTCCACTGCATCTCATATGTCGTCTCCTTGTACTTCAAGATACGCTTGCATACGTATCTTCAAAAAATCACAGTGCTCTCCAACAAATCATGGTGGTTTGTTACTACTACCACCGTCTCTGAAAATACGTTGTACAGAAGCCATGAGTAATGATCGAGGAGTAAGTTACCTTAACCTACTCTGATGCCAATTGTAAGAACAGAGGTACGCCTAAGAGGGGGTCAATTAGGTGTTAGGAGATTTTCTTGTTTTCAGTGATATGGTAGTTGAATTTTCTGTTTCAGATAGTAGTTGATAATAACTAAAAGCAGTAAGTAAATGTACACAATAGAATTATCCTGGTTCCCCTTATAACCAAGGGTACATCCAATCCTCTTGCACACCACAAGAGATTAATCCACTTATTTTTAGAAAATTTACAACTCCCACCTTGGGATTTCTGTGACAAACTTCTAACAATACTTCTAAGATAGCACACCACAATCTTAGACTAAGCTACTTTAAGAAAGTACTACTTTCTTATACATGATATAATATGATTTTGAATAAGGATAAAGGAGAGGTATAATGATTTCAATCCAATAATACTTTAAGTACTTTGAGAACCTTTTTGAATGATATGAAAATGAAATGCAAGTACTTTGTAAAAACAGAATTTTGTTCAAAATTATTCAAGTTATTGATTCAAGGATTGTGTAGTGTTTGATATGAAGTTATCGTGTATTTATACTCCATAAACATCTCTTCAGATTTGTGGCCAATGATCCAAGAGGTTTGATGAACAAATACAATGATTTGGAGCCAATTCATATCTGAAAAATTGTATTGCTTCTAGTTGTATTCGAAAAGAAAGATGTGTGTATTTGAATATACCTCATTGTAACATTCAGATTTATTCCAAATTTGCACCTTGTATTTGAATACATCTTTCATGTAGTCGAATACAGAATCGTGAAATTTTCCACTGACTTGCTTTGTATTCGACTACAACAGGTTGTAGTCGAATATATATTCATAAAATTTGCCACTAAATTGCTTTGTATTCGACTACAGATGGTTGTAGTCGAAAAAAAATGTGACGCTTTTGCTTCTGACTTAGCATATGTGTTCAAATACACTATGCTATATTCGAATACACTTTTGTATTTTGTCAAAAATATTAGTTCTAAGACTTTGTTAATATAATTTTGACTTTTCAAAATACTTTATATGCATATGTAAATATCATTGGTTCTCATGTTTTTAACGTATTGGTTTTATCATTTACCTTTACATTTAAACATCTAAATGTTTGGATTTAAAGCTTATTAATGAAGATATTTTAACTTCTTTTTGAGCTTGTTTCTTTGAGCATAATTGTTGATCTTTATTTTCATCTAAAACATTTAGTTTACACCAATGACACATAAACACTTATTGGATACACGAGATTGGTTAAACACCCTAAATGGACTAATATAACCCTAGGGACGACGAAAATTACATAAATGTTAATCAAATAACAAAAAACGAACATATTGGATCCACAACATTGGTTAAAACCCCATAATGGGCTAGTGTAACCCTATAGAGGACAAAAATAACCTAATTGTTAATCCAATGACACAAATAAACATATTGGATAAACAACATTGGTTAAAAACCCTAAATGGACTAGTATAACCCTAAGGAGGATGAAAATGACCTAAATGTTAATCCAATGACACAAATGAACTTATAGGATGCACAAGATTGGTTAAAAACCCTAAATGGACTAGAAAACCCCTAGGGAGGACTAAAATGACCTAAATGTTAATCCCATGACACAAACACACTTATTGGATGCACAAGATTGGTTCAAAACCTTAAATGGACAAGTATAACCCTAGGGAGGATGAAAATGACCTAAATGTTAATCCAAATTCATGAAAGAACATATTGTATGCACTAGATTGGATAAAAACCCAAAATGGACTAGAATAACTCTAGGGAGGGCTAAAATTACCAAAATGTTAATCCAATGACATAAAAAGACTTATTGGATGCAAAAGATTGGTTACAAACCTAAAATGAACTCGAATAATCATAGGGATGATGAAAATGACCCCAATTTTCATCCAATACCACAAACACACTTATTGGATGCACAAGACTAGTTAAAAATCCTATGTGGACTATAATAACAATAGGGAGGACAAAAATGACGTAAATGTTAATCCGATAACATAAACGAATTAATTGAATGTACAAGATTGGTTAAAACCCCTAAATGGACTAGTATAATCTTTGGAAAGACGAAAATGACCTAAATATTAATCCAATGACATAAATAAACATATTGGACGCACTAGATAGGTGAAAACCCTTAAATGGACTAGTATAACCATAGGGAGGATGAAAATCACCTAAATGTTACTCAAATGACACAAACGAACTTATTTGATGCACAAGATTGATTAAGAACCCTAAAAGGACTAGAATAACCCTAAGGATGACTAAAATGACCTAAATGTTAATCCTATGACACAAAAACACTTATTAGATGCACAAGATTGGTTATAAACCCTTAATAAAATAGAATAACCCTAAGGATAATAAAAATGACCAAAATGTTAATCCATTTAGACTAACACACTTATTGGACGCACAAGATTGGTTAAAAACCATAAATGCACAAGAATAACTCTAGGGAGGGCAAAAATGACATAAACGTTAATCCAATTAAACAAATGAACTTATAGGATGAAAAAGATTTAATAAAAAACATAAATGGAATAGAATAACCCTAGATGCCCAAGATTGGTTAAAACCCTAAATGGACTAGTATTACCCTAGGGAGGATGAAAATGACCTAAATGGACTAGATTGGTTTCAAACCCTAAATGGACTAGAATAACCCTACGGATGATGAAAATGACAAAAAAGTTAATCCAATGATAAAAACACACTTATTGAATGCACACGATTGGTTAACACCCTAAATAGACTAGTATAACCCCGCGGAGGACGACAATGACAGTAAATGTTATTCCAATGACACAAACGAACTTATTGGATGCACAAGATTGGTCAAAACCCCTAAAAAGACTAGAATAATTCTAGGGAGGACTAAAATGACTAAATGTTAATCCTATGACAAAAAAAACACTTATTGGATGCAAAAGATTGGTTAAAAACCCTAAATGGACTAGAACAACCGTAGGGATGATGAAAATGAGCTAAATATTAATCTAGTGACACAAACACACTTATTGGATGCACAAGATTGGCTAAAAACCCTAAATGGAGTAGAATAATCCTAAAGAGGATGAAAAAGACTTAAATGTTAATCTAATGACACAAACAAATAGATTGGATGCAAAAGATTGGTTTAAAACCCTAAATGGGCTAGAATAATCCAAGGGAGGACAAAAACGAGCTAAATGTTAATCCAATGACACCGATAAACTTATTAGATGCACAAGATTGGATAAAAATGCTAAATGGAATAAAATAACCATATGTAGATAAAAATGATCTAAATGTTAATCCAATGAAAAAAAAACACTTATAGGATGCGCCAAATTGGTTTAAAAACATAACTAGACTACTCTAACCCTAGGGCAGACGAAAATGACCGAATTGTTAATCCAATGACACAAACAAAATTATGGATGCACAAGATTGGTTAAAAATCCTAAGTGGAATAGAATAAGCCTAGGAAGGAGGTAAATAACCTAAATTTCAATCCTTTTACAAAAACGAATTTATTGGATGCACAAGATTGGTTTAAAACTCTAAATGGACTAGAATAACTCTTGGGAGGGCAAAAGTGATCTAAACGTTAATCCAATGATACAAAAACACTTATTGGATGCAAAAGATTAATTAAAAACCATAAATGGACTAGAATAACCAAAGGGATGATGAAAATGACTTAAATGTTAATCCAATGAAACTAAAACACTTATTGGATGCACCAAATTGGTTAAAAACCTCAAATGGACTATTATAACCCTAGGGAAGATGAAAATTGATCAAAATGTTATTCCATTGACACAAACGAACTTATAGGATGCACAAGATTGGTTAAAAATCCTAAATTCACTTGAATTACTCTAAGGAGGACGAAAACGACCTAATTGCTAATCCAATGACACTAACACACTAATGGATGCACAAGATTGGTTAAAAACCCTACATTGACTTGAATAAGCCTAGGCTTGATGAAAATGACCTAAATTTTAATCCAATGACCAAAAACAAATGTACTGGATGCAAAAGATTCGTTAAAAACCCTAAATGGACTAGAAAAACACTAGGGAGAGCTAAAATGCGTAAATGTTAATCCATTGACACAAAAACTCTTATTGGATGCAAAAGATTGGTTAAAACCCATAAATGGACTGTAATAATCCAAGGGACGATAAAAATGACCTAAATTTTAATCCAATGACACAAACACACTTATTAGATGCAAAAGATTGGTTAAAAACCCTAAATGAACTAGAATAACTCTTGGGGGTGCTAAAATGATTTAAACATTAATCCAATGATACAAAAACATTTATTGGATGCAAAAGATTGGTTAAAACCCATAAATGGACTAGAATAACCCAAGGGATGATAAAAAAAAAAAGACCTAAATGTTAATCCAATGACACTAAAACACTTATCGGATGCATCAGATTAGTTAAAAACATTAAATGGGCTAGTGTAACCCTAGGAAAGATGAAAATGACCTAAATATTATTCCATTGACACAAACGAACTTATAGGATGCACAAGATTCGTTCAATATCCTAAATGGACTTGAATAACTCTAGGGAGGACGAAAACGACCTAATTTCTAATCGAATGACACAAATACACTAATGGATGCACAAGATTGGTAAAAGAAACCCTAAATTGACTTGAATAAGCCTAGGTAGGACGAAAATTACCAAAATTTTAATCCAATGACAAAAATGAATTTATTGGATGCAAAAGATTTGTTAAAAACCCTAAATGGACTAGAATAACTCTAGGGAGAGCTAAAAATGACCTAAATGTTAATCCATTGACACAAAAACACTTATTGGAAGCACAAGATTTATTAAAAACCCTAAATGAACTAGAATAAACCTAGGGTGGAGGAAAACGACTTATTGTTAATCCAATAACACAAACGAATTAATTTGATGCACAAGATTGGCTAGAAACCCTAAATGGACTAGCATAACTCTAGGGAGGAAAAAAATGACGTAAATGTTAATCCAAATACACAAACGAATTTATTGGATGTACAAGATTGGTTAAAAACATTAAATGGACTATTATAACCTTAGGGAGGACAAAAATGACCTAAATGTTAATCCAATCACACAAACAGACTTATTGGATATAGAAGATTGGTTAAAAACCCTAAATGGACTAGTATAACCCTAGGGGGACGAAAATGATCTAAATGTAACTCCTATGACTTAAACGACCTTATTGGATGCACAAGATTGGTTAAAAACCCTAAATAGACTACTATAACCCTTTGGGGGGACGAAACTCACCTAAATATTAATCCAATTAATGAAACGAACTTATTAGATGCACAAGACTGGTTAAAAACCCTAAATCAACTTGAATAACCCAAGGGGTGATAAAAATGGCATAAATGTTAATTCGATGACACAAACACACTTATTGAATGCACAAGATTGTTAAAAAAAAACCTTAAATGGACTAGTATAACCTTAGGGAGGATGAAAATGTACTAAATGTTAATCCAATGATATAAACGAATATATTTGATACACAAGATTGGTTAAAAACCTTAACTGGAGTAGAATAACCCTAGGCATGACGAAAATTACCTTAATTTCAATCCAATGACACAAACACACTTATTGGATGCACAAGAATGGTTAAAAACTCTAATTTGACTAAAATAACCTTTGGGAGAACGAAAATGATGTAAACGATAATCCAATAACACAAACGAATTAATTGGAAGCACAAGATTGGTTAAAACCCCTAAATGAACTAGAATAACCCTAGGGAGGACAAAAATTACATAAATGTTAATCCAATGAAACAAACCAACTTATTGGATGCAAAATATCGAATATAGATCCTAAATCGACTAGAATAACCCTAGATATGACGAAAATGACATAAATGTTAATTCAATGACACAAACACAATTATTGGATTCACAAGATTGGTTAAGAACCCTAAATGGACTAGAATAACTCTAAGGATTATCAAAATGACATAAATGTTAATCCAATGACACAAACGATTAAATAGTATGTATAAGATTGGTTAAAACCCTAAACTGACTAGAATAACCTTAGGGAAAATGAAAATGACATAAATATTAGTCCAAAATGACCAAAATAAATGGACTGGAGTAAGCCTAAAGAGGACCAAAATGACCAAAATGTTAATCCAATGACACAAACACACTTATTGGATGCACAAGATTAGTTAAAAACCTTAAACGGATGAGTATAACCCTAAATGTTAATCGAAACATGTAATTGAACTTATTGGATGCACAAGATTGGTTAAAAACCCTAAATGGACTAGTATATCTCTAGGGACGACAAAAATCACCTAAATGTAAATCAAATTACACAACACTAACTGGATACATAAGATTTGTTAAAAACCCAAAATGAAGTAGAATAACCCAATGGATAATGAAAATGAATTAAATGTTAATCCAATGACATAACCCACTTATTGGATGCACAAGATTGGTTAAAAATCCTAAATGAACTAGAATAACCCTTTAGAGGACGAAAATGACAGAAATGTTAATCCAATGACACAAGGGAAGTTATGGGATATACAACATTGGTTAAAAAGCACAAATGGACTAGTATAACCCTTGGTATGACGAAAATGACCTAAATATTAATCTAATGACACAAATGAACTAATTGGATGCGCAAGAGTGGTTAAAAACCCTCAATGGACTAATATTATCCTATGGAGGACGAAAATGACCTAAATGTTAGTCCAATAACACAAACGACTTATTGGATGAACAAGATTTGTTAAAAAGCCTAAATAGACTAGAATAACCCTATGGGTGATGAAAATGATATAAATGTTAATCAAATGACACAAACAAATTAATTGGATGCACAAGATTTGTTAAAAAACCTAAATGGACTAGAATGACCCTAGGGAGGACCAAAATGACATAAATGTTAATCCAATGAATCAAACACACTTATTGGATTAACAACATTGAATAAAAACTCTAAATGGACTAGATTAACCCTAGAGAGGACTAAAATGACCTAAATGATAATCCAATGGCACAAACACAATTATTGGACACAAAATATTAGTTCAAAACCCTAAATGGACAAGGAAAAGCCTAGGGTAGACTAAAATGACCTAAATGTTAATCTAATGACACAAAAACACTTATTAAATGCACAAGCTTGGTTAAAAACCCTAAATGGACTAGATCAGCCCTAAGGATGATGAAAATGACAAAAATGTTAATACAATGACACAAACCCACTTATTGGACGCACAAGTTTAATTAAAAATCCTAAATGAACTAGAATAACCCTATAGGAACAAAAAATGACCAAAATGTTAATCTAATGACACAAACGAACTTATTGGATGCACAAGATTGGTTAAAAATTCTAAATAGACTAGTATTACCCTAAGTATAACGAAAATGACATAAATATTAATCCAATGATAAAAATGAACTTATTGGACGCACAAGAATTGTTAAAAACCCTTAATGGACTAGTATAACCCTATGGAGGATGAAAATGACCTAATTGTTAATCCAATGAAACAAACGAACTTATTAGATGCACAAGATTGATTAAAAACCCTAAATGGACTAGAATAACCCTAGGGAGGACGAAAATGACCTAAATGTTAATCAAATTACCCAAACGAACTAATGGGATGCAGAAGATTGATTAAAAATCCTAACTTCAATATAATTACCCTAGGGAGGAGGAATTTAAACTAAATGTTAATCCAATAACACTCAAACACTTATTGGATACACAAGATTGGTTAAAAACCCTAAATGGACTAGAATAACCTTAGGGATGATGAAAATGACATAAATTTTAATCTAATGCCACAAACGAGTTAATTGGATGCACAAGATTCGTTAAAAACCCTAACTGGACTAGAATAACCCTAGGAGGATAAAAATAACATAAACGTTAATCAATGAAACAAACGAACTTATTGGATGCACAAGATTGAATAAAAACCCTAAATGGACTAGAATAACACTATAGAGGGCCAAAATGACCTAAATGTTAATCTATTGACACAAACACACTTATTAGATACACAAGATTTGTTAAAAACCCAAAATGGATGAGTATAACCCTAGGGAGGACGAAAATGACCTAAAAGTTAATTCAATGTCAAAAACGAACTTATTGAATCCACAAGATTGGTTAAAAACCCTAAATGGACTAGTATAACCCTAGGGAGGACTAAAATGGCCTAAATGTTAATCTTGTCTCATAAATGAACTTATTGGATGCACAAGATTGATTAAAACCCCTAAATGGCATAGAATAACCCTAGGGGTGATTGAAAATGACTTAAATATTAATCTAATGAGACAAACACACTTATTGGATGCACAAGATTGGTTTAAAACCCTTAATTGACTAGAATAGCCCTAGGGAGGACGAAAATGACCTAAATGTTAATCAAATGACACAAACGAACTTATTGGATGCACAAGACAAATTAAAAACCATAACTGAAATAGAATTACCCTATGGAGGATCAAAATTAACAAAATGTTAATCCAATGACACTAAAACACATATTGGATACACAAGATTGGTTAAAAATCCTAAATGGACAAGAATAACCCTAGGGGTAATAAAAATGACACAAATGTTAATCCATTGACACAAACGAATTAATTGTATGTACATGATTGGTTAGAAACTTTTAATAGACTAGAATAATCCAAGGGAATATGAAAATGACATAAATGATAAACCAATTAAACAAATGAACTTATTGGATGCACAAGAGTGAATAAAGACCCTAAATGGACTAGAATAACCCAAGAGATGACCAAAATGACCTAAATGTTAATCCAATGAAATAAACACACTTGTTGGATGTACAAGATTGGTTAAAAACCCTAAATTGACGAGCATTACCCTACGGAGGAGGAAAATGACCTAAATGTTAATCCAATGACATAAACTAACTGATTGGTGCACAAGATTTGTTAAAAACCATAAACGGACTAGTATAACCCTAAGGAGGATGAAAATAAACTAAATGTTAATTGAATGACAAAAAACACTTATTGAATACATAAGATTGGATAAAAACACAAAATGAACTAGAATAAACTTTGGGATGACGAAAACGGCAAAAATGTTAATCTAATGACACAAACACATTTATTGAATGCACAGGTTTGGTTTAAAATCCTAAATGAACTAGAATTACCCTAGGGAGGACGAAAATGACCTAAATGTTAATCCATCGATACAAACAAGCTTATTTGATGCACAAGATTGGTTAAAAACACTAAATGGAATAGTATAACCCTAGGGAAGACAAAAATAACTTAAATGTTAATCCAATGTTACAAACAAACTTATTGGATGCAGAAGATTGGTTAAAAACCCTAATTAGACTAGAATACCCTAGGGATGATGAAAATGACATAAATGTTAATCAAATGACACAAACGACTTAATTAGATGCACAAGATTGGTTAAAAACCTAAAATAGACTAGAATAACCCTTGGGAGGATGAAATGACACAAATGTTAATCCAATGAAACAAACGAACTTATTGGATGCACAAGATTGAATAAAAACCTTAAATGGACAAGAATAACCCTATAGAGGATCATAACGACCTAAATATTAATCCAATGACACAAACACACTTATTGGATACACAAGATTGGTTAAAAATCCAAAATCGACTAGTAAACTCCTAGGGTGGACTAAAATGACCTAAATGTTAATCCAATGACACAAAAAGACTTATTAGATGTACAAGATTGATTAAAAACCCTAAATGGAATAGAATAACCCTAGGGATGATGAAAATAACCTAAATGTTAATCCAATAAGACAAACCCATTTATTGGACGCACAAGATTGGTTAAAAACTCTAAATTTACTAGAATAGCCCTAGGGGGACGAAAATGACCTAAATGTTAATCAAATGATACAAACAAACTTATTGGATTCACGAAATTGATTAAAAACCCTAACTAAAATAGAGTTACCCTAGGGAGGATGAACATAAACAAAATTTTAATCCAATGATACTAAAACACATATTGGATACACAAGATTGGTTTAAAAACCTAAATGGACTAGTATATCCGAAGGGATAATGAAAATGACACAAATGTTAATCCAATGACACAAAATTAATTGTATGTACAACATTGATTAGAAACCCTTAATGGACTAGAATAATCCTAGGGATGACGAAAATGGCATAAATGTTCATCCAATGACACAAACAAACTTATTGGATGCACAAGATTGGTTAAAAACCCTAAAAGGCATATAATAGCCCTAGGGATGATTGAAAATGACCTAAATGTTAATCCAATGAGACAAACACATTTATTGGTTGCACAAGATTGGTTAAATACCCTAATTTGACTACAATAGCCCTAGGGATGACGTAAATGACCTAAATGTTAATCAAATGACACAAACGAACTTATTGGAGGCACAAGATTGATTAAAAACCCTAACTAAAATAGAATTACCCTAGGGAGGACGAAAATAAAAAAAATGTTAATCCAATGAGACTAAAACAAATATTTGATACACAAGATTGGTTAAATATCCTAAATGGATTAGAATAACCCTAGGGATAATGAAAATGACACAAATGTTAATCCAATAATACAAATGAATTAATTGTATCTACAAGATTGGTTTGAAACCCTTAATGGACTAGAATAATCCTAGGGAGGAAGAAAATGAAATAAATGTTAATCCAATGAAACAAATGAACTTATTGGATGCACAAGATTGAGGAAAAAAAACCCTAAACGGACTAGAATAAGCCTAGAGAGGACCAAAATGACTTAAATATTAATCCAATGACACAAACACGCTTTATCGGATGCACAATATTGGTTAAAAAGCCTAAACGGACGAGCATTACCCGAAGGAGGACGAGAATGACCTAAATGTTAATCCAATGACATAAACGAACTTATTGGTGAACAAGATTGGTTAAAAACCATAAAGGGACTAGTATAACCCTAAGGAGGACGAGAATCGCCTAAATGTTAATTGAATGACAAAAAACACTTATTGGATACATAAGATTGGTTAAAAACACAAAATGGACTAGAACAAACCTAGGGATGATGAAAATGATAAAAATGTTAATCCAATGACACAAACACACTTATTGGATGCACAAGTTTGGTTAAAAATCCTAAATAAACTAGAATAACCCTAGGGAGGACAAAAATGACCTAAATGTTAATCCAATGACACAAACGAGCGTATTTGATGCACGAGATTGGTTAAAAACCCTAAATGAACTAATATAACCCTATGGAACACAAAAATGACTTAAATGTTAATCCAATGAAACCAACTATCTTATTGGATGCACAAGAGTGGATAAAAACTCTAAATGGACTTGTATAACCCTAGGGGGGACAAAAATGACCTAAATGTTAATCCAATAACACAAACAAACTTATTGGATGCACAAGATTGGTTAAAAATCCTAAATGGGCTAGAATAACCATAGGGATGACGAAAATGACATAAATGTTAATCCAATGACACAAACGAATTAATTGGATGCACAAGATTGGTTAACAACCATAAATGGACTTGAATAACCCTTGGGAGGATGAAAATGACATAAATGTTAATCCAATGAAACAAACGAACATACTGGATGCACATGATTGAATAAAAACCCTAAATGGGCAAGAATAACCCTACAGAGGACCAAAATGACCTAAATATTATCCCAATGACACAGACACACTTCTTGGATGCACAAGATTGGTTGAAAACCCTAAATCGACTTGTAAACCCCTAGGGTGGACTAAAATGACCTAAATGTTAATCCAGTGACACAAAAACACTTATTAGATGTACAAGATTGGTTAAAAACCCTAAATGGAATAGAATAACCCTAGGGAGGACCAAAATGACGTAAATGATAATCAAACTACACAAACAAACTTTTTGGATGCACAATATTGATCCAAACCCCTAATTGAAATTGCATTACCCTAGAGAGGATGAAAATAAACTAAATGCTCATCGAATGACACTAGAACACTTATTGGATACACAAGATTGGTTCAAAATCCTAAAGAGTATAGAATAACCCTAGGGATGATGAAAATGACATAAATGTTAATCCAATGACCCAAACGAATTAGTTGGATTCACAAGATTGGTTACAAATCCTAAATGGACTAGGATAACCCTAGAGATGGTGAAAATGACATAAATATTAATTCAATGAAACAACCGAACTTATTGGATGCATAATATTGAATAAAACCCTAAATGGACTAGAACAGCCCTAGAAAGGACCAAAATGACCTAAATGTTAATCCAAATACACAAACAAACTTATTGGATGCACAAGATTGGTTAAAAACCCTAAATGAACTGGAATAACCTTAGGGAGGACTAAAATTACCTAAATGTTAATCCAATGACACAAAAATACTTATTGGATGAACAAGATAGGTTAAAAACCCTAAATGGAGTAGTATAACCCTAAGCAAGACGAAAATGATCTAAATTTAAGTAATTTGAACACTTGTTTGAGGTTACATTCTTAACAAAAGATTTAGTAGAATAACTCTAAGAAATTGAATGAGGACATAACTGATTCTTTTTCGTGTGAATGAGATACTTTCAAGTGTATGAATGAAAGTGAGTGATGGATTTTCTTAGCACTTGAAGTTCTGATTTTTACTTGAGCTTGGCCTTCCTTTTATAGGCCTTAGGAAGATAGATGACATCCAAAAGAACCGTTGGAAATTTTTCTACTGTCATATGTCAGATTTGACCAAAGACTAGACTTTGTGAATTAAAAATGTTTGTGTCTTTGAACATTCTGCATTCCACTTCTGTGATGGGAATGGTTGGTCTAAAGCTTTTCATTCTTGGACAATTTTGATTGTGTTTCATGATCCTTTTATTCTTAGATATATGATTGACGCGTTCAGTTCAAGACAATGTTTTGGTTGGCGCAAAACAGATGGGAGAGTGATGTCAATCTACTGGAGAATGATTGTTAAACCTCTGAAGACTGATGACCATTTTGGAGACTGGGGAGAACTTTCTGCAGATTGATGTTATCATTCTAGAGATTGATGCTTAACATGTTAGAGAATGATTTTACATGCGGGAGATTAATGTTAACATATTGGAGAATGATCTTGATTCATGTTAACATGTGATAGTAGTAGTGTCAATGGATAGTTTTAAATATAATATTATTTCATTACTAATTTAATTTTTTAGTATTTTTTATTTTATCATATTTAAAATATAGTAAATTAATTTAAAAGAAAACTAATTTGCAATTATTTTAATTTTGTTATTTCAATATTATATATATTATATTGATGAGATATGTACCAAATACATGACAAAATAAGAATAAGTTGAAATCAAAACTATAAAATAGAGGGTAGACATCCTCTTAAAATCCTATAAGTTTATTGATACTCCCTACCAAATTAAACATGTATACTCTCACACCCTAATCAACTCTCTAAGTCGTACATTGCTTATGAAAGACCTTCTTCAACCACTCCAGACTATAATGAACACGCATGTTCTTTTAGCCTCCTCCAAAATTTTAGGCTCGGGCACGCATATTAATTGTATGCAAAGATTGAGTGTCATAATTTTATCTTGATTGGTCGGTAGAGTGTAGAAGTCACCCCTAATGGGTAAGTATAATAGGTTAGTCACGTCATCCACAATAATCGTCATTTCACCCAATAACATGTGAAAGGAAGAAGTTTATGAGTATCACATCTCCACAAATGTAGATACTAAGTTGTTTTATATCTACTTGAAACTACCGTGTTTTACAGGACCTAAACCAAACACCTGCACCCATTCCTCTATCACTCGAGGTAGCAAGTGTAGACTAAATTGTTGCAGTTTCTTACTATGGTCAGCAATATTCAACATGGGTTGCTTTTGCATACATTTAAAATATACGAATCTAAAATATAAAACGAAATTAATAATTAAATAAATATTTTACATATACCAAAAACAAATATAAATATATCAAAACAATTAACTTACCTCTCCATACCACCATATGCAACCAATGTGATATTTATATGGCATAAGAACTGATGTATCATACGATGCACCAGAATATTGTATAATCGAAAAACATGGAACTAGTTTTTCTGTACAAAACCTTGTCTTGGAATACTTGGAATCAGTTTCTCTGTAAATAGATTTTATATCGCTTCAGTTTTTTTGTGGTTCTAATACCACAATCCTTTAAGAGAGATTTTTATGTCGTAGTTCATTTGATTTTTGAGTGGTTCTAATACCACTGTTCTTTTAGAGCGATTTTTGTGATTTAGTCTATTCGATTTTTGAGTAGTCCTATTACCACTATCCTTTTAGAGTGGTTTTTTGTGTCGTAGTCCTATTACTACTATATTACGAGTTGCTTTAATAACCAAATTGAGGGTGTAATTTTCAAACAATTTTCTGCAGTGTAGTAGAACTCTAATACAGTTTGTATGGGTTGTTTTATCCTAAGACTTCGTGGTTTGATAGTCGACCTTGCACAAATTGAACCGTATCGTGAAACTTCTTAAAGAGAGCGACCTGGCTCGCAACCCAATCTAGTAACATCTTCGGTGGCTTATATTTATTTTGAAATAGTTTTTCGAAACTCAAAAACAATTATTTTAATATGTTTCTTTATGCCGTGTCAACCGAAGAAATTACTAAATCTGGTTTTGCTACTTCTGATTTCAATATAGCATTTCAGTTTGAGGGGTGTCACTTCAAACGATGGCAACAAAATATGTTATTCTTCTTAACTTCGAAAAAGGAAGATATTATTTTTCTTAACTATGAAAAAGGTTTCCAATGTTCTAAAAGATGACATTCTAGTTGTCACAAAAACAGCTAAGCAAACAGAAAATGATAAGAAAACTACAAAAGCAACCTAATTGGAGGATAAAGAAAGAAATATATTATTAATGGACTTGTTAAAGATATATATGATTACTACAGTTCTAGCAATACTACTAGACGGGTTTGGGGTGCTCTATAGAAGAAATATGATATCGAGCAAGCTAAAGCTAAAAAGTATGTTGTTATCTGCTACCTCAAATATCATATGATAGATCAGTGGAGGCTTAATCCCATGAAATCCAGAAAATAGCTCATGAGATCATCTCTTAATGTATGTCTATAATGAACAATTTTAAATTGTTGTTATTATTGACAAATTGCCACTACTTGGAAGGATTTCAAAAATCCTATCAAGCATAAAACAAAAGAATTTTCTCTATAGAGTCTGATAATCTGCCTATTTGTTTTTGGTTTTCTTATGAATAAGGCAGGGTTTACTTAGTCTGTAGGGGCATATTTGTACACTATTTTTAAATCATATTTTATTGGCAAAAGGTACACCATTGATGGCTTGGTTAAATTAAATGTTGAAATCAATAAAATTTCTCATTTTGCCTACATGTTGTGTGATAATAATATTTGGCATGCTAGACTGTGTCACGTGAACAAACGTGTTATTTCAAACTTAAGTAACTTAGGTTTAATTCCAAAGTTATCTTTAAATGATTTTAAAAAATGTGATTTTTGTAATAAAGCTAAAATAACAAAGAATTCACATAAATCAGTACTTAGAGAATATGATCCTTTAGATTTAATACACTTCGATATATGTAAACTTGATGGGGATTTAACAAGAAACGAGAAACTTTATTTTATCACTTATATTGACGAATGTTCTGACTATACTTTTGTATATCTAATTAAAAATAAAAGTGAAGCACATGACATGATTAGGATCTTTGTAACTTAAATTGAAAATCAATTTAGTAGAAAGATTAAGAGGTTTTGTAGCTTAAGGAGTTTTGATTAAGATTATAGTTTATTTAATGAGTTTTATAAATTACAAGGAATTATAATTGAACTCTTACAAAACTAGTTGCTGTTTTTATGCTTAACTATGGTGTTGCATCTCGTTGGTGGGATAAATTTTATTGACTATTTTCTATGTTTTGATTAGAGTTCCTAAATCTATGAAAAAACATACTCTTGTGAGATTTTGAAGAAAAGACAATCGAACATGTCTTATTTATGAACTTGGGGTTGTTTGGCTTATGTTAGAATCCTTGACCCCAAGCGAGTTAAACTCGCCAGTAGAGCCTACGATAGTGTATTCATTGGGTATGCAGTAAACATCAAAGCGTATAGGTTTTATAACCTAAATGAAATATTGATCATAGAGTCAAATGATGTTGATTTCTATGAAAATAAATTCCCTTTCAAATCAAGAAATAATGGGGGTGGCGAACCAAGTCACATTCTTATGATGAGGATAACTAAAAGCTGTAAACAAGACGAAAAAGAACCTCGAAGAATTAAGAGAGGCAAAGTTGGTAAAGATTACAAACGTAGTTATTCGACTTATAGCTACGAAGAGGATCTACATCTTTAAGAAGCTTTTTCATAGTTGCATGCAGATTCTTGGAAAGAAGCTATACACAATGAGATCGATTCTCTAGAGTCTAACAAGACCTAGAAATTAGTAGACGTGCCTCCTGGTGATAGTTTGTAAATGAATTTTGAAAAACAAAAACAAAAACTCGATGGAACTGTTGATAAACAAGGTTCGCCTTGTAGAAAAAGGTTTTAAATATAGAGAAAATATAGATTTCTTTTACACTTTATCACTAATCACTAGAATTACATCCATTAGGGTACTCATTTCACTAGTTGTTATTCATAAATTGGTGATACACCAAATGAATGTCAAAACAACTTTTTTAAATGTTGACTTGGAAAAAGAAATCTATATGGAACAACTTGAAGGTTTTGTGATTCGTGGATAAGAAAACAAAGTTTGTAAGATAGATAAATTTGTGTATGGTCTTAACTAAGCTCCTAAGCAATGACATGAAGAATTTGATAGCATGATTATATTGGATGAGTTTAAATTAAATAAAAGTGACAAATATATTTATTACAAATCTGAAAAATGGTAATCCGGTCTAAAAGACTAGAGATTCCAAGAATTAGGTTCAATAGCTAATAATAAATTGTTAAGTGATATGAGATGAATATGTTAATATAAATCATAGAACTATGATTCCTCAAGCGATGATAAGTTGAGGTAATAGAAACTCTTAATGAGATTTATACTTTATGTCAAGTGGAATACCTAGCTACAAGAGTACTAATATGGAATTGGGGTCACTTCCTATGGAATTTGAGTCATAATTCCTAAAGCGTTCACTATACTAGGATAGACGTACTTGGTCATTAATGTATGGACTTTTGAGAATACACCATATGAAAAGATTTTGTGTGGATTTGATGTTAGGGATACAGTTAAAGACTACGAATCACTCTTGTTGAATCTAAATCGTATTTACTATGTAAAGATTTAAGTTAGAAGACACATATGCTTACGGACAATCTTATAAAAGCGTTTAGCTCTAATTCAAAAAAATTTGTTGGAACATTGGAAAGCTCTCATATATTGAGTAGTTTTAAACGCTATAAATATGAAAGTCCCACATTGGATAATTAACATATGTTGGTATGCTTCCATCACTATATAAAGAGTGTCAAGCTCTTATGAAATATACATTTAGTCATCAAATATAATATTCAAATGTTCTAAATAGTCCTTGAAATATATAATTTATTATCATAAAAGTCCCTAAAAGATATAATTTATTGTCAAAATAGTTTGTGACTATTATAACCTCAAAGACTAAATCGATTAATCTTTTGATAATTCAAAAATTAAATTTAAATATTTTGTTATATCAAAAATTAAAATAATAATATTCTACATTTTTAAAAATTAAAATAATAGCTTTTCTATTTTTCATCGTCCCATTACCTAATACCGTAGCAGTAGATATGCATTATGCCCCTACCTTGAGATAGGTGCCCTTCTTGATTAACAAAACGACAATGTCGAAATTTATTAGCAACAATGCATCACTCTATTTGCGATCTACCATTATCTTTTGTGGAGAGAATTTCTAATGGTTTATATTTGGATATACGTTTGAAATTTCTAAAAAAACGGAAAGAACAACGTAAAATATATCTTCTATTATGTCGTTTGAATTTTTTTTAAATATAAAAAAAATATTAAAATTTATATTTAAATCGCAAACACACGTGGGACTACAAAGTTTTATGTTTAAACTCAAAAATGATTTAAATTAAAAATATAATATTTATTATATTAATATCAATATTTATTATGTTTAATTGCAGTTTTGGTCCTCTATTTTAGCTCAATCACGAAAGTAGTCCTCCCATTTTATTTATCTTCCGTTTTGGTTACTCAAATATAATTTTGGTCCAAAATTTTATGAAATTTTATTTTTTTTACATTTATTTAAGTCACACTATGCCTCAAGATCTCATTTGCAACAATTATACCTGAAATCTATAATCATAAATTGTGTAGTACAGCTTTAAAAAATAAAAATTTCATAAGTTTTGGACTAGATTTTGTTTAGGAACAAAAACTGAAGATAAATAAAATGGGGGACTAATTTTGTGATTCAGTTAAAATAGGTAGATCAAACTACAATTAAATTTATTTGTTATTTGAATTAAGTCAGATTTATATGGATAAATATTTAAACGCATAAAAAATATATTAACATTTATTAATTTTTTATTTTTATCAAAAAACTAGTTAATTGTTATACCTTAATGCTATAAATATTTCTAATTTATTATGTATATAAAGGAAATCTTAATAACACCATTCAAAAGTATTTGAATGAGATAATAAGAATGTCTTCTGGCTTAAAAAAAATAAAAATAAAAAATAAGATTTAATTTATATATATAATTAAAGTTAAAGTTTTTCTATTGTTAATTAATTATAAATTTTATATTGTTGAAAATATTTAATTTCAAATTTTAATTATATAATACTTTTAAAGTTACAAATAATTGAAATTTATCGTTATTCTATACAGTAAAGCTTTTTATATTGATCGTTCGTAAAAATACATATTCATCATAAAATTTTGGCTAAATTATATATGCGGTCCCTTAACTTAATTTTAGGTAACGTTTTACTCTTTTATATTATTTTTTTTTCGATTTGGTCATTTATTTTAATTTTAAGTGACAATTTGATATTTTATGTTTTAAAATTTCAACAATGTTATACTTTTTTATACAAAAAAATATCAAAATTTTCAACCAAAATCCATAAAATTAATAATCATTTTCAATATAATGCAAATTTTATCAAATTCGAGCTTAAATCTTGAAATAAACTCATATTTTCATTTTTTATTTGACGTTGTTAGAGATGAAAATATGAGTGTGTTTGAATATTTGAGCTATGGATTTGATAAAATTTGCATTATATTGAAGATTATTATTAATTTTATGGATTTTGATTGAAAATTTTGATGATTTTTTTAAATTTTTGTATAAAAAATGATAACATTATTGAAATTTTAAAACATAAAATATCAAATTATCATTTAAAATTAAAATAAATAACCAACTTAAAAAAAAAAAAAAAAAAAAAAAAACTAAAACGTTACCTAAAATTAAGTTAAGGGACCACAGATATAATTTAATCTGAAGCTTTTTTATCTTAATATAAAAGTGAAAATATATAAATAATGGTGCAGATTAATTAAAATAAAATAAAAATATGCCTATATATACATACTTCCTAAGTGATGCCTTCGCCAGAAACATCGTGTACGAACCGTGTTTTCTAATCGTGTGGCAACGGGAGCATAATTCAACCTTTATTTGTTTTTTTTCTTTCTTTTTTTGGATTAAACAATCTTTATTTGTTATCTTCACAGTTTTATTCTATTTTTAATAATCTTCACAATTAATTTAGATATGGTAATGCAACGCACTCAGGCCATGGGCCATGCCCCATGCCTTCAATTTTTGAGTAGTAAAATCTTTTTTTCTTTATTACTAAAATATATATATATATATATATATTTTATCTTAAAAAATAAATTAAAAAAATGGAAACATATATGAATTGAGAAAAACGTAAATTCAAATTTGCTAACATTCAAAGTAAGTAATCAACAAATCAATTTAAAATATTCAAATTAATAATATAAAACGATAAATATATACAAATCTAATAAAATTAAAGTATCTAAAATATTTATGTATTCTAATTAGTAATTAAGATTGATAATATCAAAATTATTAGTTGAATATGTTAATAATCAAAATTAATTTATTAATTTAAATCAAACAAACACTACAATAAAATAAAATAAATAAAAATTAATATTGCATCAAGATGACGAATAAAATGTTATATTTAGACAAAAAAAATTCACATATAAAATAATAAATACAATATTTTTAAAAATTATTTATTTTAAATAAAAAGATAAAAAAGATAATTTAAAAAAATTATTATAAATGAAAAAATAATCTTAAACTATCATTTCTAATGTAAATTCTAATTTTAATTACAATATATAATTTTAAAATAATTTTAAAAAAATATTTAAAATTTCAAGAATAAAAGACAACATTTCTTAGAAGTAAATCCTAATAGCGATTTTTATTTTACCGCTGCATTAAAATACAGGTGCCGGCCAGTTTTGAATAATGACCACCCCATGAAGAACTCTTCCTAGTGAAATCATAAAATATAGTAGAAATAAAATATTATTATATTAAAATATTTAAGACTGCGTGCCGTTGCAAACATAAGTCTAAAATATAATATATTTTCTTAAAGTATATATAAGTATGGATTGATCGCAGACATTTTCGGATTTTTTACCATAACGTTCCTTTTTTAAAAAAATTTAATTAAATTGTCCTACTTTCAAAATTTGTTACCAAAATGTCTTACTTTTTAGGTTTAATGGAAAAACTCTCCCTGGAGGAGCGACCTATTGAAGTGGCTAAAATTTCTCCCCTAGTAGGAGGTCGCATCCCCGGCCATCGACCTTCCAAAGGGATTTTCAATTGCATTTTTTCATTGTTGTTATATAATTAAAGTTATTTTTAAATAATAATAATAATTATTATTATTATTATAATACATTAATAATAATAATTATTATTATTATTATTAATTATTATAATTGTTATTATTAATTATTATTATTATTGTTATTATTATTAAAAATTGTTCTAGTTAAAAATAATTATAATTAAATTAAAAGTTATTATAATTATAATAAGAAATTATTATAATAATACATTAATTATTATTATTATTAATTATTATGATTGTTATTATTATTATTATTAATTATTATGATAATTATTAATTATTGTAATTATTAATTATTATTATTATTATTAATAAGAAAATACATTAATAATAATAATTATATTAATAAGACAAATTACATTAATAACATAAAACAAAATACATTAAATTAAAATAAAATAGGAAATACATTAAATTAAAATAAGAAAATATATTAAATAGAAAAATTACATTAATAAAATAAAACAAAATACATTAAATTCATTAAAAAAAAATACATCTTATTAATGTCCACCTAAATGACGAGTTCGACGAAATCTTAGACGAGTTCGACGAAATCCTAGATGTGGAACTGAAAGTCATTTAGGTGGACATTAATAAGATGTATTTTTTTTAATGAATTTAATGTATTTTGTTTTATGTTATTAATGTAATTCTTCTATTTAATGTATTTTCTTATTTTAATTTAATGTATTTCCTATTTTAATTTAATGTATTTTGTTTTATGTTATTAATGTAATTTGTCTTATTAATATAATAATTATTATTAATTTATTTTCTTATTAATAATAATAATAATTAATAATTACAATAATTAATAATTATAATAAGAATTATAATAAAAATAATAATAACAATCATAATAATTAATAATAATAATTAATAATAATAGTAATTATTATTATTAATGTATTATTATAATTATTATTATTATTATTATTATTTAAAAATAACTTCAATTATATAACAACAATGAAAAAACGAAATTGAAAATCCCTTTGGGAAGTCGTTGGCCGGGGATGCGACCTCCTATTAGGGGAGAAATTTTAGCCACTTCAGTAGGTCGTTCCTCTATGGAGAGTTTTCTCACTAAACCTAAAAAGTAGGGCATTTTAGTAACAACTTTTGAAAGTAGGGCAATTTAGTTAAGTTTTTTGAAAAAGGGGATATAATGGTAAAAAATACACACTTTTCACTATAAAATTTGGCTCCGTAAAAAAAATATGACATCCCTTCATTCATTTTTTAAGATAATAATAAAATCATATACAATAGTTTTAAATTTAAAATATTATATTTAACTTAATAATATTAATATTTTTTAGTTGAATTATATTATATAAATATATTTCTTTATTTATTTTTAATTTTTACCCAAATTAATGAAAAGTATTAAATTTTGTTATTCTTCATATATAATTTCAGTTTTTTATAAAGTTTAATTTGTATATATTTATATGGTGTAAAATATTTAGAATTTTTTACCAATATATTCTTTTTTTATTTTTAAACCAAAATACACCACTTTGAGTTTTATATATTAAAATGTCCTACTTTTTTGAGCTAATATGAAAAAATTAATTAATTGTACAACTTGATAACAAAGTGATTCATCACAAATTGTTCAATTTGGTAAGTAGCAAATTTGGTAAGTATCAAATTAATTTTAGAAAATTAATTAATCATAAATTACCCTACTTTTTAATTATAATCATTTTTAATAATAATAATAATAAAAATAATATAATTATTATTATTATTTATTATTATTATTGTTATTTATTAATGTATTATTTATTAATGTATTATTATTATTATTATTATTATTATTTATTATTATTATTATTATTATTATTATTAATTATAACAATTTTTAATTACTATTACTTTTTTTAATTATAACAATTTTTAGTAATAATAACAATAATAATAATTAATAATTAATTATTATTATTATGGTTGTTATTATCTATTAATATATTATTACTATTTATTAATGTATTATTATTATTATTATTTATTAGTGTATTATTTATTAATTTAATTATTTATCAACATACTAGCAATTAAATAAACCCTAAATGAAAGCAAAAAATTTAAAAATCCATTTAGGAGGTTGTATCTTTGGTTAGCGACCTCCTACTGAGTGCAAAAAAAATTGGCTTCACCTGGTCGCACACCTAAACCACGACTTCCTATTGGCCCCAATAAGTAAGATATTTTAGTATATAAAACTCAAAATGAGGTATTTTGAATTTTAAAAAGAAATATATATATATATATATATAGTATGTCAATATTACAATAGCTTGGATATATTCATTACTACCATATAGGTCAAATATTTTCCAAAATTAGATGCTTTTGATTTGGTGTGACGCTAAAAACTCTTAATATTAATTAATAGTGTATGTAAATTAAATTATTGTTGTATTATATTTTTTTTATCTTAGAAAAGATAATAGATACTACTAATAAATCACACAATTATGAAGTTTTAATTCGAATCTAAAGCAAGATATTTAATTTAATAATATCAAAATTTATTAATTAAAATAAAGACTATCTTATATTATATTTAACTATATATTATCTCAAACTATTTATTTCTCTTTCTACAATAAATAAGTAAAGACTATTTTGACAAAATAAAATTTATTACTACTTTAAAATTTGAAAATAAAAAATAAAAAAATAAAAAAAAAGCATAAATTTTATAAATAAAAGCTACATTTGAAAATTTGGCAAGTCAATTCGTTAAGACCATCTTGTGCAAATTAATGGATATATTAAATGTGGCAAGTCAATTCGTTAAGACCATCTTGTGCAAATTAATGGATATATTAAATGTTAAATTTATTACATTTATAAACACGGTTTTATAATTACAAGTCAAATTTATTCTCACCATCGTACAACTATCACATTTTACAATTTCAAATTATATATTGTTAATTTGTTATTTTGAAATTTTTTACCAATATATCCTAATTTTTAAGATTGTTAACTAAAATGTCCTATTTTTTAATTTGGTTTTCAAAATACCATACTTTTTAGGGTTTACTTGAAAACTCTTTTTGGAGGTGCAACCTGTCAAAGACTAAATCTTTTTTCCCTAATATGAGGTTGTTGGGCGGGGATGCGACCTTCCAAAGGAATTTTATAAATTTTTTAAATGGTTTTATATATTTTATGTAATTCTTAAATAAAAATAATAATAATACATTAATAAATAATAATAATAATTATTATTATTATTGTAATTATTATTAAAAATTGTTATAGTTAAAAATAATTATAAGTAAATTAAAAATAATTAAAATTAAAATAGGAAATGAATATTATAACTATTAAAAGTAATTAAAATTAAAAATAGTAAATTATATTATAAATTTAAAAGAAAATAAATTAATAAGAAAAATTACATTAATAACATGAAATAAAATATATTAAATTAATTAAAAAAAATATTATTAATGTCCACCTAAATGACTTCAAGTTCCACATCTAGGATTTCGTCGAACTCCTCTAGTCCTTTAAACAAATTGAGATTCTTGTGGTTCATTTTTATCGTTATTTGGCAGATTTATTGAACAGTTCGACGAAATTCTAGATGTGAAAATGGAGATCATTTAGGTGGACATTAATAAGATGTATTTTTGTAATTAATTTAATATATTTTGTTTTATGTTATTAATGTAATTTTTCTTATTAATGTATTTTCTTTTAAATTTATAATATAATTTACAGTTTTTAATTTTAATTACTTTTAATAGTTATAATATTAATTTTCTATTTTAATTATTTTTAATTTACCTATAATTATTTTTAATTTAATTTTAATTATTTTTAATTTAATTATAATTATTTTTAAATATGACAATTTTTAATAATAATAACAATAATAATAATTAATTATTATTATTAATGTATTATTATTATTTATTTAATTACATAAAATATATAAAACTATTTAAAAAAAATTGTAAAATCCCTTTGGGAGGTCGCATTCCCGCAAGGGAGAGTTTTCAAATAAGCCCTAAAAGTAGAGCATTTTAGTAACTAAATTGAAAAATGGAGCATTTTACTTAACAATCCTAAATAAATTATATTTAATAAAATTATAATATCAACTAAAAAAAATACATATAAATACTCAACCATCTACTCCATTGAAACAACTTTTATATTATTTTTGAGTTTTGATTATTTTTAATATATGTTATAATAATTTTCTAAAAAGAAATATTAAAAAAATGTAACTAAAGAGTTTAAAATTTAAAGTATTATATGATAAGATTTGATTTTATCAAAAAGTAATTATATCTTAAAAATGGAACAATAAAGCATATATTCTTATAACTCCCAACCAAGCTACTACCCAAGATGTTCTTTTCCCCAGTTAAGAACCCAACCAAAGCATATCAACCTTTAGACAGTTGACTGAACAACCCCTTACCTAATTCAATGGTGTACTAACCAGTCAACAATGGAATTACAGTTATTTGTTTTATTTTTTGGTGGATTTTCATGATAAAATAAATTTTTATTTGTAAGCTTAAATCAATAGCTTTGGTAGCTTTACTGTTTGGTTCACTCATGCCTCATGTCTAATTAGGTTAATTTTCTAGTCTAAATACAAGAATCATAGGATATTTTTAATCCTTAATTGAAAAAGTTTATTAATCTTCAAAATTATGTGTTTTATGCCTATACTTTGTTATGAATTTATTCTATCTCGAAATCCATTTTCTCATGCAAGTGGATTTTATTTGACGTAAATGGATTTTTGGTATTTCTATTTTTAGTTATTTCTGAATTTAGTTATCACTTTTCTATACTTTTAGTGTTTAATAAAAAGTAGCCGATTTGATAACAGATAAATTGGTTGATAAATAATTTTATAGTAGACAGAAAATAAATTAAATTTAAAGTATTTAGTAAAATTTGCGGTTAAACTAATATATATATATATAAAATAACAATTAACATCTAATTAAATTTGTTTTGAGGTTATTTTGATACACAATTTTTTTTTTATATTTTTATATAGAAAAATAAAAAATAAAAAATAACCTATAAATAATCTCTACAATTTCTCACCTAATGTTATTGAAATAAATTTAATTTGAAATTGTG
>JBBPBS010000738.1:1097875-1148884 GCA_037974835.1 Cicer judaicum | reverse complement strand
AGTAAAATTATATTATTCTAAAAAAATATAAAAAAAAAATTTAATAAACTAATATATTTGATTTTAACTTTTTTTAATATATCAAATTTTTAAATTATTATTTTTATGTACATTTCATTGTAAATAAAGTACACATTTATTTCACTTATATTAAATTCAATCTTTACACTATTAAAAATAAAGTACACATTTATTTCACTTATTTTAAATTCAATCTTTACACTATTAAAAATAAATAAATATAAATTTATTTATAAATATTCACTAAACAATACAAATCTTCGCTTTTTTCTCCCATATTCAGAAAAAGATAAAATCATCAACCTAACGGAAAGTCCTTCAACCATAAATAAAAAGAAAATCCTTCAAGCATAAATAAATAAATAAATGGCAATTTAGTGATTACACCCAAAACTGAGGATTAAAAGACAAATCTCCATCCTCACATAACAACCACTATAAAACCCATTTTAGACACAGCAACGTTTCTCAATTTCAAAACTCATAATAAAAAAAAAAAAGAATATGGCAACACGCTACGAAGCTGAAGTGAAACTGTCATCAGCTCACGGGCTGAAAAACGTGAACTGGCGCAACGGCTCAAACAGACCATACGCCGTCGTTTGGATAGATCCAAAGAACAAATTCTCAACCAAAGTCGATGAAAACGGTGACACCGAAGCCGAATGGGACCAAACTCTCATAATTCCTTTACCACCAGAGCCAATAGAGGATCTCACTCTATTCATCGATATCGTCCACGCCGGCTCCGAACAAGACACCAAGCCACTCATCGGCTCGGCTCGGCTCCAGCTAATTGAAATTCTCGAAGATGTTGGGATCGGCGAACGAGTCAGCCGATCCCTTACGCTGAGACGGCCTTCGGAAAGGCCACATGGAAAAGTAGATGTTAAAGTTGTAATTAAAGTGCCCGACTATCGTGCGCCGGGCTCTTATTATGCTCCTCCATATGGTGTCCCTCCACCTCCGGCTACATCGAGAGATTATAATTATAATTATAATCATAATAATTCTCCTGCAGCCGGGTATGGAAACTCTTATGGTGCGCCACAGAATTATGATTATTCTGCGGCACCACCAGCAGGATATCCTTACAACGCAGGGCCTCAGACTGCGGGCCCAGGTTATGGCTCCACAGAGTATGGGTCACAAACGACGTCGTATGGACAAGGAAGTAATTATGGTTATGGACAAGTAGAGGAAAAGAAGAAAAGTAAGTTTGGTGGGATGGGGACTGGATTGGCTGTGGGTGCGGTCGCGGGGGTTCTTGGTGGAATTGCACTTGTGGAGGGTGCTGATTATATTGAAGATAAGATTGCTGATGATGCTGCGGAGAAAGTTGAGGATGATATTGGTTATGACGATGATGGTTATGATGGGGATGATTTTTAGAGAGATAAATTAAACTTGGGAGATTGGTGTTTTTCTACCAAAGTAATAAAGAAAAAGAAAGAAAGGAAATAGTTGATTTTACTTTGAAGATTAATTGAATTGTGTGTAACATTTGCATATGTGTGCATGTATTCTCTAATTAAATCTTATTTTTGTTGGATTTTCCGGGATTTTGCAGTTTATTTATTGAGAAATGATAAATCATATATAATAAAAATTCAATATATGAAGGGGATAAAATTACACATCATTTTTATGATGTTTGATTTTAAACAATATTTAGTGAAAAAAAATCAGCAACAACTTTGATCATTTATGATATTTCTACAACTTGGTTTTGAAGCACCTATGGCTTCGACTTATATTTTACGAAATCCTTATATTAAATTAAATAAGGTATTTATATATTTTTGGGTAGGAAGAGTGAGAATTATTAAAATAGGAAAAAATAATAACTTAAGTGTGTTTATAGAAAATGAATTATTTGTAACATAAACTTGTTTGTTGCTTATTAACAGCTTCTCGAAAGTCCCAAATTTCGAGTTTATGAAAATAGCATTAAGATTATTTATTAAAGCATTAGAGTGGTCTCCACCGAAGTCCTTAAGTTGAAGGAATTTGGATTCACGGCAATTCGGCAAGTAAACTGCTTTCGGTGTATCAAAATCATCATATTAAGGTAACCTTAAATTTTGAATTATATTTATTTTTGTATTTATTTAATATTTAAATTTGATATCTGAATTAAAATATTGTAATATAGTTGATTCTGCAAATGGATGAGTCAGCTATAGTAACATCTAATTTAAACGAGTTTGAATTCTCCGATATACTTATCCATTTATGAAAAGAAAAAAAAATTATTTTTTTTATATTTTTCTCTCTCATTAAAATTAATAAAAGTACTGGTATAAATAATGAAAGTTGAAGTGACAAGCAATTTTGATTTGTGGAATATGCGTTAAGTGAGTGGATGCTTCAAGAATAATTCCAAGACAATGTTTTTAGTTTTAACGCAATGATAGCACTGATTTCATTTGAGCAACGTTGCAAAAGGAATCTTTGTCATGTGTTTTTCACATTAACAAAACAAACTTTCAGTAGCGAAGGTTCTTGCTCTTTCGAGAAAACTCAACTCATCTCATTAATAAAATTGAAATAAATATGGTATCAAAGTTATATATATATATATATATTACTAATGAATATGATCCATAAATGCATATGAAGTTAGTTATCTAAAACTCTTAAATGTTTAAATATTTTTTATATTAGTCAATTTAATTCATAAAATTATTAAAAAATATTTCAATTATATTTCTAATTTTAATATATATTCAAAAATTATATTAAATATTTTATACATTTACAAGTCAAAATGATTTATTCAATAAATATAATAAAAAAGATATTACAATAAAAATATAAAAACAGAATAAAAATGTGACTACCACTCGCTAATTCAATTAGTTTGTCTCATAAAAAATTAAATCTTTAAATTTATAAAATAAATATACTTGATTAAAAATGTGTTTTGCACATTAACAAACTTTCAGTAGCGAAGTTTCTTGCTCTTTCGGAAAAACGCAACTCATTTCATTAATAAAATCGAAATACAGAATCAAAGTTATATATATATATATATATATATATCCTTTAGTAATGAATATGATCCATAAATTCATATTTATCTAAAACTCTTAATTATTTTTTATATTAGTCAATTTAATTTATGAAATTATTTAAAAAAAGTATTTAAGATATATTTTTAATTTTAATATATATTCAAAAATTATATTAAATTTTTCATACATTTAAAAGTCAACATAAATGTTTGTTCAATAAATATAATAAATCAGGTATTATAATAAAAATATAAAAACGGAGTAGAAATATGACTACCATTCGCTAATTCAATTAGTTTATCTCATAAAAAATTAATCTGTAAATTTATAAATTAAATGTACTGTAAATTAAATCTGTAAATTTATATGACTACCATCTGCTTTCAAATAAACTATTAAAAATTATAATTGAAGAGTATATTTTACTCAATTTTATTTTAATAAAAATTAAAATCCGATAAAAAAAATAGAAAAAATAAGCAAAATGGATTAAGCGATTACACAACCCATTTGCTTCCAACGGCCCATACTGATTAAACTTTTAAGTAGGCCGGTGTTATTTTATTTTTCCAAAGTCTTTAACAATAAGTGTATAATGATGGCCCAAAGTAAGAGGTATCTTCCACATTGTTAATTTGCTGTTGAAAGAAGGTCATGGATCCTTTTGATAGCCGAAAGCAAACCAGTTGCCTCTCCTTCATCTTACTCTGTCAAAACAAAAGATAATTTTTTTTTAACCTATTACTAAGAAAGAAATAGAGAAAAAAAAAATTAAATAATATTGATAATTGAGAGAATGAATTACAGGTTACATAGATTTATACAATCAATTAGATAAATAACTAATTAGCTAGTCTAACTAATTCACCAAACTAAGATATCTAATATCTCTCTTCAAGTTATAACATGTTTAATATTCAGACTTGAAAAATCGCAATAAAAAAAAAATAAAGTAAAAACTGACTTTGGTTAGAACGAATTTAAAATTATGGAAATTCGTCGGCTAAAAAAATTTGAAACGCCAAAAATTTATCATAGAAATAATGTTAATTTTGTTTTTGACTATTTCTTTAACCATCCAATATATATATGTATATATTTATATTTGTTTTGGATAGAACCCAAAATGTCGATGAGACTTAAAATAATGAATTTTGCTTGATCATTAATTTCTTTATGGACATAAGTTAGAATGCCAATTAAGACTAACATAAAGAATGATTTTTGTAGAATGCCAACTAAAGCTAAAAAAAGACTGAATTTTATAAAATACCAATTAGGCTAGTTATAAAGAAAATAAAAATATATCATCAAACTTTTTGTGTTATTAAAAAACTTTGACAAATCTTGATCATAAAACCCAATCAATAATCTAGCATCACTCAATCTCATGTCTTCAGTATTTGTTTATACTAGATTTTGATGTGTAGGTTGAAGATTCACTTGAAATGATTCTTTGCATATTCGGATTAGGAGGTTGATAATTGTGCTTTGCATAGTAGCAAATTACATCCCTTTAATCATTTTTGTGACGGTAGAATTAAGATGTATGCACTTATAATAATTTATTGGAAACTTACCATATTTACCAATAAATTGGAGTCTTGATCACTTGATTTTGTCATTGTTATTTTTGTCTAGAAAGAATGAATGTTGAATTGGAGATGCAACACAAGGGTATTGATGAAGAAAGATTGTTAAGAGAGAAATCAAGAAAAATAAATTAAATAATATTAATAATTGAGAGAATGAATTACATCAAAAGTTATATAGACTTATATAATCAATTAGATAAACAACTAACTAGTATCAAATAACTAACTGACTAACTAGTAAAATTAAATAATCAATAATCAATTAAGATATACAATATATATATATATATATATATATATATATATATATATATATATAAATTTTATCATGAGTGCTTATGAAATTGTTGAGCTTTAAGCTTTGAATGATAATTAATCACTTAAGATATTACGGATTATTTTTAGTCAAAAGTAGTTTTGAGTCAATAAATTATCCTTTTCTTTATATTAAATCAAATAAATGAATTGTCCCTCTTTACTTATAAAATCAATTATTGTCTTTGTTCCAATCATCAATTTGAACTTTACATTAGCGAACTGTTTTTGCAAAATTGATAACGGAGAATGGGCGAATTAAATTTGCGAACTCGTGAGACAAAATTCTATAATATATAACTATCTAGATGTATTAATTATTTATATGTTATTAATTAAATTAATAATATGTAAAATTAATGAAGTTAAAATTAAAGTTTTTACGATGTTTTATTTCCATTTCATAGGTACTCATCATTCTATGTCATTTTATCATATATTAGATTATTTAAAACATCTAACGTCATTGATCCTCTGTTGCACATGGGTCAAATACAATTGATAAAATATAAATAGAGGTAATAACTTGAATCGTTTCACAAGAACTTCTGATATAACAATATTTATCAAATTGAAAGTTGAAATTAGAAAGGGATGTTTTTAGATTTTTATTTTAACAAATAAGCAAAACGATTAATTCACTTATTCGGGTTTCAAACCTATCACAGATTCTATCAATGAGTTTAATTTCTAATTTTTAATTCTATTCTTATTTGACTATATAATTAATCAAACAAGCGTAATCAATTATATATGAATTAGTTTTTTTGACTGGATTAAACATTACAATCATCAAAATATTACAATTAACGATCAAACGTCGCAAAATTATAATTCAATTAAATTAGAAACCGAAACCAAATTCTTTCAAATGAATTTAATAGATCATATTGAAATTCAATTTAAGCAATCAGAATATCAATATAATCCAATAAACATAGATAGAATCATTAAGTGAAATTGATAGTGTAACCTGAATCTCAAGGTGTTGATGAAACTCTGACCTCGTAGATTAATCTTATAAAATTAGCCTTTCATGAAATTAAAATAAAAAGTGTTTATTTCTTGTAGCAATCTAAATCCTAATATTTCATGTCTCTAGAAAAGAAAGAAACTCCCAATATATAGTACTTGAAATTGAGCTTTTAGGGTTTAAAAACAAGTGGTCTACTATTTAAATTTATTACAAAAGTTCATATTACAAAATATGCAATTTAGGCCTAGTAATTTTCGGCATTGGGATTTTATTCCAACCCAAAAATTATATCTCTTATTTTTAGCTTTCCAACGTCTGCTCGTATGCATCAATCCGATATCCAGAGCTCAAGTTATGGCCTATAGAGCGAGAAAAGATCAAAATGCAAATAATAAAACTATAATAAAATTTTGATCCAAAATTTAGAAACAAGCTAAAAAAATTATTCTAAGCTATAAATAACTTATAAAATACCAAAATAAAAAGCTAGAAGCATGTTCCCAAATGCTATGATCAAATTCCCCCACAATTAAACTTTTGCACTCCGAGCAAAACAATGAATGCGATTCCAAATATTCTTATGAATGCAAAATGGTGAGAGAAAAAAAAATATTTCTAGCTTAAGACAATCATGAATACTTTTATTATCGCAACCAAGACAAACAAGAGGACAAATTAACTAAAGAATACATCATAAGTAATAGAGTCCTCAAAGGATATAAAATTCTCTCAAAGTGTTTACACTCAAAGGGTTTGGGCTAATGTTTACACTCAAAGCATATCATGAAAGCTATCACTACCATAGGCTTGACAAGCCTCTATAATCTATATTTGAAACACATGCACATAATGATCAAAAGATATTTATTTAGGTTGTAACGTGACCAAGGTAAGGGTGTGATAATCCTAAGGAGACTAAGGCTGAAAATTAAAGAGGATAAATGAATAATGATTAAGAGAGAAAAACAACATTAAGAAGTAACTCAACAAATTATCATTGATTTTTATTTTCACACTCTATTTCGTCACAACAAAAACAATTTTTCTCATTTTATTCCTCATATATTTTGTTTCTTTTCTTTTTGTTCATTTTTTATTTTTTTTATCTTTTATTTTTATAACCTTCAAATTTAAACAAACAAGTTGAGCATCCCTACACTTATTTAAGGAAAGACTCCTTTATCCCCCAAGATTGGGTCAATTCATTGTTTTTAACTTTTAGGCTTGTAATGAGCTAGATAACAAATAACAAATGGATAATTGTAGGGTAGATTTATTTGGCTAGTAGCTTAACAAGAAACAAATGCCTGGATCATTTCAATATATGCATGCGAACAAGAGTCAAGTCAAGTTCTGACGTAACTAGCAATCATGAGTGAGATAAAACACAAGAAATAAAAGATGGAAAAATGTATTCCATTCATAATAAGGCTAAAAAATCTCACAAAAGTTAATGACCTATCACAAATGATACAAAATTTAGCATTTTAATCTAATTTATTTTATCAAGAATGCAAAGATACTATCCAATCATGTCAGCCCAAACAAACTCTCAACATTTACAACCACAAAATCTGATGAAACAACATGCAGTGCAATGTCCATTTTTATTTTTATTTTTATTTATTTTTTTATATTTTTTTTTTAAAATATAACAAATAAAATCATAAATAATACTCCCACACTTAAATTACACATTCAGGTGTTGTCCATTTACTTTGAACACTTTCTCAATGTTTTCACTTTTTATTTCCACTACACCATGAGGAAAAATGTTAGTACTAACAAAAGGGCCAATCCACTTCGATCGAAGTTTCTCAGCCATAATTTTCAAACGTGAGGTGAACAATAAAACTTTTTGATCAATGGAAAATTCCTTCATAGAAATCATCTTATCATGAAAGTACTTAGTTTTCTCCTTATAGATCTGAGAGTTCTCATAAGCTTCAAGTCTAAGCTCTTCAAGTTGTTGCAATTGAAGCTTTCTCTCCAAACATGCTTTCTCCATCTCAAGGTTACAACTCTTGACCACCCAATAAGCACGATGCTCTAAAACATTTGATCTAATAAAACCTGCAACAACTTTAGAATAATTAGTCCTAGTGGGTATTGCTTCCACCCACTTAAAAATGTAATCAACAACTAGTAAAATATAGACAAACCAAAAGATACAAGAAAATGGTCCATAAAGTCAATGCCCCGCACATCAAATACTTCACAGAAAAGCATATGTTGTTGAGGCATCTCACTCCTACGAGTGATTGATTTTCCTACTATTTGGCCTTGTTCACAAGTTTTGTAAGTCTCAAAAGCATCTTTAAACAAAGTGGGCCAAAGGAAACCCAAGTCTAAGACTTTTCTTGTTGTCCGTTGAGGGCCAAAATGTCCCCCAGCTTGAGTCGCATGACAAAAATGAAGAATGGATTGTGCTTCATGGTGGGAAACACACCTCCTAATCACGTGGTCACTACATAATTTCCACATATATGGATCATCCCACACATTGTATTTGGCATCACTTTTAAGTTTGTGTGTTTGTGTTCTTGATGCATCTGCAGGAAAGACTCTAGCAACTAGATAATTAACTAAATCATCAAACTAAGGAGTTACCTCATGCAACTATAGCATTTACTTATCAGGGAAGTCATCTTGAATGGGGATGAGGTCCTCATTCATTTCTATTATGCTCAAATGATCTGCCACCAAATTTTCAGCTCCACTTGTATCTTTAATCTCTAAATCAAATTCTTGGAGTAACAACATCCACCAGAACAATCTCAGTTTTGCTTCTGGTTTCTTCAGCAAAAACTTCAAAGCTGCATGATCGGTAAAACAACTACCTTCGAACCTAACAAATATGATCTAAACATATCAAGTGCAAAAACAATAGCTAAAAGTTCATTTTTTGTGGTAGTATAATTGGCTTGTGAAGAATCTAAAGTCCTAGAAGCATAATAAATAACATGGGCAGCCTTACCAAGCCTTCGTGGAAGGACTGTTTAAAAAGGGAGGGTCTAATTAGGTGGATGAATTATGGGAGTAGAGGTCAGTGCTTGCCTTTAGGAATCAAAAGCCTTCTTGCATTTTTCATCAAAGGTGAAACTCACATCTTTTTGCAGCAAATTTGACAGCGGAAGAGCTATCTTGCTGAAATCCTTGATAAAGCGCTTGTAAAAACCTGCATGACCAAGAAAAGAATGAATCTCGCGGATGCAAGATGGGTAAGGCAAATTAGAAATCACATTAATCTTGACAAGATCCACTTTTATCCCATTTTTAGAGATCACATGTCCCAAAACTATGCCTTGTTCAACCATAAAATGACATTTTTCACAAGGTTAGTTTCAATACATCTATGCAAAACTCTATCTAAATTTTTCAAGCATGCATCAAATGAGGAACCATACACAGTAATATCATCCATGAAAACTTCTATACAATTTTCTATCAAATCAGCAAAATACTAATTATGCATCGTTGGAAAGTGCCATGAGCATTGCATAGGCCAAAGGGCATCCTCCTATAGGCAAATGTGCCGAAAGGGCAAGTGAACGTGGTCTTTTCTTGGTCCTCTGGTGCAATATGGATATGAAAATAACCAGAAAAACCATCAAGAAAACAATAATGTGACTTACCAACCAACCGTTCAAGCATTTGATTAATGAATGCTAACAGAAAATGATCCTTTCTAGTTGTCTAGTTTAGTCTCCTATAATCGATGCATACCCTCCAACTGTTCTGCACTGGTGTGGGGATAAGTTCATTATTTTCAATTTTAACCACTGTGAGTCTAGTTTTCTTAGGGACTACCTGCACTAGACTCATCCATTAACTATAAAAAATGGGGTATATAATGTCTGCTTGCAAGAGCTTTGTCACTTCCTTTTCTATAACATCCAGAATTAATGGGTTAAGTCGCATTTGGGGCTACCTGGCTGATTTTACCCCCATCCAGTAGTATCTCATGCATACACATGGTTGGGCTAATACCAGGAATATCAGTCAAGGTCAATCTGATGTCCTTCCTGTGTTTTCTCAAAATCTACAACAACTTCTCTTCATGTTCATCTTCAAGTTTGGTAGAAATAATCACAGGTAACTTGCCACTTCCTTCTAAATATGCATATTTCAAATTTTTAGAAAGCGATTTAAGCTCTATAGTTAGTGGTTGTTCAATGGAGGGAACAACACTAGTGGCCGAAGCTAAGTCTGCAAAATCAATTATGTTAGTAGAAATATCAATATTAGCACAATGATCAACCTGCAAGACAACTTCGATCTCAGCACATACAAAGCACAATTGAGTATTTCTACAGAATTGACAAGTATAAGTATCATCATGTAGTACCCCAATTTTGTCCATTTTTGTTAAAATTAAATCAAAAAACGAAATATATATTAAAAAAATGATAAAATAATTACAATAAATAATTTCATTATGTCTCATAAATTTACAATTTCAAATCTAATTACAATTCTAAAATCAAATCAAATTACAATTTTAATTTACAATTACAATCAAATTTGAACCAAATTAAGCCAACTTGCTTTTACTTTGTTTTGTTGTTGCCCTTATTGTTGCCTTTCTGTTCCTGATGCAGTATCATGGTTGAGGCACTAGCATTTGTTTTGTAACTAATTAGAGAAACAAAAAAAACTTAATTTGTACTCGTCAGCCTTTGTACACATGATAAAAACTAAATGAAAATTTTTTTAGTTTAAAAAAAAAACTAAAAGACAAATAAAAGCTCAGCAAATCATCACACAAAAGCAAAATAATCTAAAATTATGAAGACATCAAAGGTGCAGAAAAATGTAGATGATGAGCAAAGAAAATGAAACATCAAACAGAAAATTGATGGAGAAGGACCAAGGCAAGCAAGAAAACAACTAAACAGATTTAAAACTCTATAAATACTTATCAAATTTCAAAAAGAAAGGGAGGAGGGATTTGAAAAAATTTGACTGATAAAAAAAAAACACCTCAAAAGAAAAGAGTTTTATTTTTTTGAAAAAAAGAGAAGAAACATTTTTTTTAAGAGAGATTCTGAAGCAAAAATAGTTAAGCATAAAAGCAGCAACAACTCAACTCCATCCTAAAAAATGATATATATTTAGAAATACAAAATATAGAAAAGCAGAGAAATCGAAATCACCGTCATTTTCGCCGGCAACTACCGCTAACCGCCATCAACCATGCACCACTTTCTTCTTCTTCTTTTCGGTATGAGTCACTTTTGTGCTTGTTGTTATGTTCTCTATATTTGCTTCTATTTCATTTTAAAATAGGTTTACTTGCTTCTATAATTTCTTAGGATTTATTGAAGATTTGAATAGGTTTGCTTTTGTTTTGAGATAATGTTGTTCTGTATTGAATTGATACTCGGTTTGTTTTGATTTACTTTGAAATGAATGAGGCTATTTTTGAAAACATGCTTAGCTGTGTGGAAATACAGCTGTTTGGACATAAAGCTATGACAGTATGCGTGGCTATACTGATTTGAAAAGGTCCTGCAACTTGTAAGCATTAGTATTTGCTATTCTAAACATTAACATGTTGCTGAAATGGTTTTGGTTATTAAATGATTTATTTATTTTTTAAAAAAAATATATAACCAATAAAGTATTATTTTTTTAAATACATTATATATATATATATATATATATTATAATAATTTTACATATTTAAAACTCTTTTTTTAAAAAAAAATTATTATACAAAAAAATTATTTTTAAATAGTTAAAAAGATGTGACATCTTTTTAATCTTTGAGTGGTGATAATACAATTTGTACATGTCGCGGCTTAAAATTTCGAATGTTTCTCGAATTCAATGGAGTTGTCACCAAAATTTATTTTAAAATAGGAAAAATATTGGTAAACCCTTAAAAATAGAAAAAAAAAATGGTCTTTGAAACCAAATTTGAGTTCGGGAGTCGATTATGCGTGGGAAAGGTATTAGCACCCTACGACATCCGTTAAAAACGGTTACCTATAATTAATTGTGCAAGATTAATTTTAACTTTAAGTATATTTATTTTCTTTATTATGGATAACAATTATTATTATATTTAAAATATGATTTGGAAACAAATATGTGCTTAACAAATAAAGGACAATAAAAATAAATTTGTATTTATGTGCTTGACAAAAACGTGATCTTGCTCCTACGTATCTCCTGGTGCGATGGAGAAATCAAAGCTACGTAGTTCTTGGTTAAAAAATACGGATATGTTGAGTGTGTTTTAAAGAAAATTTATCTTGTGATAAAAAAATTGTTTTGACAAAAATTGAAAAAATAAAAGAGTTTCATTTGAGTAAATATTTTATAATATGAGTTTTAGGACGATCAAGTTGTACAATTTGTGTCCCAAAACTCAAGGAATAAAGAAGATGTCACATCTAATTTAATCCTCTAAAAAATATATTTTATTACTCTTGATTTTTAAATTGAGTTTCAAAACCACCAAGTAGTACAATTTGTGTTTTAACAACTCAAAGGTAAAAAAGAGTTACATCTAATAAATAAGTCGATTTTAAATTAGTTGATTAAAATAAATAATTGAATAAATAAATAAATAAATAGAATAAAATAAATAAATAAATAAACAAATACATAAATAAATAAATAAAATAAAGAATGTTCTAGAACTATTAAATTGTACCACTTGTGTCCTAACAACTCAAATATTAAAAAAGAGTTACATCTAATAAATAGGTCGATTTTAGATTAGTTCATTAAAATAAAAAAGTGAATGAATAAATAAATAAATAAAATAAAGAGAGTTCTAGAACTATTAAATTGTACTACTTGTGTCCCAACAACTCAAATATTAAAAAAGAGTTACATTTAATAAAGAGGTCGATTTTAGATTAGTTCATTAAAATAAATAAGTGAATGAATAAATAAATAAATGAATAAATAAATAGAATAAAATAAATAAATAAATAAAATAAAGAGTGTTTTAGAATTATCAAGTTGTACCACTTGTGTCCTAACAACTCAAAGATTAAAAATATGTCGCATCTAATTAATCTTTAATAAAATATTTTATTTGTGTTTTTTCTTTATAATTGATATTTTTGTTTTTTTTAAAACTTGATATATGGGTTTTTTAAAACTTGATGTTTTGTGTTTTTTACTAACTCTAAATTGGCTGCATCTCTATAACATATTTACCATCCCTTAAAAAGAAAACCCGAGCCCAACTAGACAAACCAAACTAACACATCCAAATGAAAACCCAAGCTATAGAGAAGGGGAGAGCGGCTGCTTATAGTTTTTACATGAAATACAAGTACAAAGCATAAAAGCAACAAAGAAAGAAGTAGAGAGAGGCAGAAAGATACCGAGAGGCCGCGAGAAGGAGAAGAGACCAAGGAGGAAGATAGAAGGAGAAGGAGAAGAGACCGAGGAGGAAGGTGTGGTTGCTCCAAAAGGTACCGGTTTCAACGACGATGATGACAATATAAAGGTTTGGTTTTTCTCCTTTTATTTTTCTTTGTGCGTTTTTTAGTGGTGTTCATCTCCCTTTTTTCAAACAAAATAGGGATGTGTGTATAGAGTTTTTTATTTGTCTAGTTGCTTTCTTTGCCTCCTTTGGTCCTTCTCTATCAATTTCTTGTTTGATGTTTTGATTTCTTTGCTCATCATCTGCATTTTTCTGCATCTTTGATGCCTTCATTATTTGTTATGATCTATTCATTGCTGAGCTTTTATTTGTCATTTAGTTTCTTTTTTTAAACTCAAAAATGTGTCTCTTTGTTAACTATAATGTGTATAATGGCTGATTTATGAAAGTTATCTTTTTATGTTTCTGTAATTAGTTACTAAGCAAAGGTCAATGACACTGCATCTGAAATAGAAAGGCAACAACAAAACAGAGCTTAACACTGCACCAGAAACAGAGAGGCATCAACAAGCAACAAAATAGCCAAAGGCTTAATTTAGTTTGCTTTAAATTTTATTGTAATTTAATTTGATTTAATATTTAGGGTTGCAATTTGATTGTAATTGTAATTTAAAAATTATTGCTTGATTTGGTATTGTAAATTGATGAGATTACTTATTGTAAATATATTTACTTCCTTTTTTAATATATATTTTCCTTTTTGATTTACTCTTGATAAATTGGACAAAATTAGGGTACTACAGCTGTCCCTATTTAATTATATTTTACTTGAAAAATATGAAAATAGAATAACAATGGTATTCGTTTTCATGTTATCAAGTAAAAGATAAGTAAATATAAGGACATAAATTTTGTCCAATAACGAACACATGTATTAAAGTGCATTTGAAATGTTAAAGTGAGAATGATGCAAAAAAATTTAGATGTGCAGAATAATCGTCTTCGGATTAATTACTGATGCATAGATCGACAGAAATAAATATGATCGTCTTCGGATTGGTTACCGATGCGTGGATCTATAGAAATTAAAAATGACCGTCTTCGGATTGGTTACCGATTCGTAGATCTATAGAAATCAAAGTGATCATCTTCGAATTGTTTACCGATGCGTAGATCTATAGAAATTAAAAATGATCGTCTTCGGATTGGTTACCGATGCGTAGATCTATAGAAACTAAAAATGATCGTCTTCGGATTGGTTACCGATGCGTAGATCTACAAAAATGAAAGTGATCGTTTTCGGATTGTTTAACGATGCGTAGATTGTAGAAATAAAAAATGATCGTCTTTGGATTAGTTACCGATGCGTAGATCTATAGAAATTAAAAATGACCGTCTTCGGATTGGTTACCGATTCGTTGATCTATAGAAATTAAAAATGATCGTCTTCGGATTGTTTACCGATGCGTAGATCGTAATTGGTCCAATCTTGAAGGTAGATAAAGAGGATAAGTATATGATACTTGCAATTCAAACGATAATGTATGAATGATTCATGCGTGTGTGATGCATTGAGTATAGGTAAAGTGTCAATGAAGATGCATGAATCATGTGAGTATGTATGGTTTATGTGTCATGCATTATAGATAAAATTTTGTTCTTTTCTTTGATTCCCCGATCCTTATGCTTTTCTCTGTCCCATGATTCAATGGATGAATAAAGACAAATATTGTTTCCACATGATGACTCTTCGTATCTATCGAATGACCGCTTTTTCGAAGTGAAGCAAAAATCCATTGTTTAAAATGATTATCCTCCATATTATTCTTCACACACTCATATATCTTGAGAATCAAACGAGTTCCCGTGTATATTTTCAAGTGTCAAAATGTTTAAAATATTTTTATATTTTCACATATTTCAAATTCCAATATTTATTATTATAAAAAAAAATTTGAAACAATAGAACACTCAATAATGAAACTGGAGGTATATAAAGAGTGTAAAGTACAACATCGAATGACAATATTGGAAAATGTACGTTTGTTACATTTGAAGCAAAACAATTGAGGTAGGGGTTACAATGTGGGGACGAGTATGTTTAATTTAGGTGGAGACATAACAAACGCTAGTCATTCTTGTAATTTAGGAATCCTAATAATCAGCTTCCAAGAATAATAATTGCCCCAGATTGAAATGCTTGATTTTTTTTATCCCTAACTTTTGCATGGACTACTCTTCCAAGTTTCCAATCCATCAGGATGCTCTAATTTTTTGCCTAGGTCGCCTTTTTAGGTTTTCAACCTAGCGAGCCCATCATTTTTTTTAAGCATAATATTTTTTGACTGCATCTGAATTTACTGGAAGTGGAAGGTCCCCTCCATCCATTTCTGCGAGTATTAGAGCTCCCCCAGAAAAAGCCTTTTTCACAACATATGGTCCTTCGTAATTCGGGGTCCATTTTCCACGAGCATCCTTTTTTATGGGCAGTATTTTCTTCAACACTAAGTCCCCTTCTTGAAACTCTCGAGGACGAACTTTTTTCTCGTATGCCTTTTTAAGTCTTTTTTGATATAGCTGACCGTGACATAGAGCTATCATTCTTTTTTCTTCTATGAGATTTAATTGGCAAAATCGTGATTGAACCCACTCAGCCTCTTCCAGTTTTGTATCCATCAAGACTCTGATCGAGGGAATTTCAACTTCAATGGGAAGTATCGCTTCCATTCCATACACCAATGAGAAAGGAGTTGCCCCTGTTGAGGTACGAATAGAGGTTCTATAGCCATGTAATGCAAATGGAAGCATTTCATGCCAATCCTTATATGTCTCTACCATCTTTTGTATGATCTTCTTGATATTCTTATTTGCTGCTTCTAGAGCTCCATTCATTTTTGGACGATATGGCAAAGAATTATGGTGTTGAATTTTGAAACTATCACACAACTCCTTCATCATTTTATTATTCATATTGGTCGCATTGTCAGTGATTATCTTATTTGGTAAGCCATATCGACAAATCAATTCTCTTTTGATGAATTTGACAACCACGTTTCTCGTCACATTGGCATAAGAAGCGGCTTCAACCCATTTTGTGAAATAATCAATAGCTACTAGGATAAATCGGTGACCATTGGAAGCTTTAGGCTCGATGAGTCCAATAACATCCATCCCCCACATTGAAAATGGCCATGGTGATGTTAAAACATTCAGAGAGGTGGGTGGTACATGTATTTTATCAGCATAGATTTGACATTTATGACATTTCTTTACGTAACTAAAGCAATCAGATTCCATAGTTAACCAATAATAGCCAGCTCTTAAGATATTTCTTGCCATTGCGTGCCCATTTGCATGAGTTCCAAAAGAACCTTCGTGAACCTCTTGAATAATTTTCTCTGCTTCTGCTTGATCCACACATCTGAGGAGAACCATATCACGATTTCTCTTATAAAGCACATCACCATTTAAGAAGAAGTTCATTGACAGCCTTCTTAGAACTCTTTTGTCATTCTCTGAAATACCCAATGGATATTCTTTATTCTTAACGTACAATTTGATATCATAAAACCATGGCTTTCCATCAGACTCTTCTTCTATCAATAAGCAATATGCTGGCTTATCTTTTTGTTGAATCTTTATGACCGACACATCCTGACCGTCACTTATTTTGAACATTGATGATAATATGGCCAAGGCATCAGCCAATTGGTTTTCTTCTCGAGGAATGTTGTGAAAAGTGATATGCTCAAAGTTTTCTACCAATTCTTTGATATGTGTTTGATACGGAATCAATTTGGAATCTCGAGTTTCCCACTCTCCTTTTGTTTGATGGATGACCAAAGATGAGTCTCCATATACCTCAAGAACTTTTATCTTTGATTCAATGGCTGCTTTAATGCCCATGACACATGCCTCATATTCTGCCATGTTGTTTGTGCAATCAAAACACAATCTAGCCGTAAATGGAGTGAACTGGTTTTCTGGGGAAATCAAAATGGCTCCAATCCCATGCCCCAATGCATTAGAAGCACCATCAAACACCAAAGTCCATTTTTCATTATCAAATGATTCTATCTCTTCAAATAAAGTCATGATACCTTCATCAGGGAATTCACACTGCATTGATTGATAATCTTCTACAGGTTATTGGGCCAAATACTCCGCTAGGGCGCTTCCTTTGATAGCTTTTTGTGTAACGTATACTAGATCGTATTCTGATAACAACATCTGCCAACGGGCAATCCTTCCAGTAAGGGTATTTTAGACACCAACCAAGTTGTATGACATAACATGTATTGCCTCAACCGACGAGCGGCCCATGCTAATGCGCAACATGTTCGTTCAAGCAGTGAATATCTTGTTTCACAGTTGGTGAACTTTTTACTTAAATAATAAATAGCATGTTCCTTCTTACCAGATTCATCATGTTGCCCTAGTACACAACCCATTGACTCGTCAAGTACTGTTAAGTACATGATAAGTGGTTTTCCAGGAATTGGAGGCACTAATATTGGAGGTTTTGACAAGTATTGCTTAATCTTTTCGAAAGCTTTTTGACAATTCTCATTCCATTCAACCTTTTGGTCTTTGTGCAACAACTTGAAAATTGGCTCGCATGTAGCAGTGAGATGCAATATGAACCTGGCAATGTAATTCAATCTGCCTAAAAATCCACGAACTTCTTTTTCCATGTGTGGAGCGGGCATTTGTTGTATTGCTCTTACTTTACCTGGATCCACTTCTATCCCTTTTTGACTAACGATAAACCCAAGTAACTTGTCTGATCTTACACCAAAAGTGCATTTAGAAGGGTTTAAACGGAGTTTGAACTTCCTTAGTCGAACAAACAACTTTTGAAGGTTAATAACATGGTCTTCTTCGGTCCGAGATTTCGCAATCATATCATCCACATAAACCTCTATTTCTTTATGCATCATGTCATGAAACAAAGTTACCATTGCTCTTTGGTAGGTTGCCCCAGCATTCTTCAATCCAAATGGCATCACTTTATAACAGAAAGTCCCCCATTGTGTTATGAATGTAGTTTTCTCCATATCTTCGGGAGCCATCTTGATTTGATTATATCCTGAAAAACCATCCATGAAGGAGAAAAGAGAATATTGAGCAGTGCTATCTACTACGACATCAATGTGGGGTAAAGGAAAATCATCTTTTGGACTAGCTTTATTTAAATCCCGATAATCAACACACATTCGAACTTTTCCATCTTTCTTTGGAACCAGAACAATGTTAGCAACCCATTGAGGATATTTTGCCACAGATAAGAAACCAGCATCAAATTGCTTCTTGACTTCTTCTCTAATTTTAAGTGACATATCAGGCCTCATCCTCCTCAAGTTTTGCTTAATTGGAGCACATTCAGGCTTGAGTGGTAGCTTGTGTTCAACTATGTTACTGTCTAGCCTAGGCATATCCTGATATGACCATGCAAAGACATCCACATAATCAAATAAAAGTTTGACCAGCTTTTCTCGTTTACTTTCATTCATAGACATACCAATTTTAATTTCTTTCTTATCATGTTCAGTTCCTAAATCGATCACCTCAACAGGTTCTTGATAGGGTTGGATTATCTTAGCTTCCTGTTCAATTAACTTTTCCAGTTCTGGGGGAGGCTCACAATCGTCTTCGCAATCCTCATCAGCTGCTATTTTCAAAATATTCATTTTCGAATCTGCATTATTTAAGTTAAGAAGAAAAAGGAAAAAAAAAAGAAAATATGAATAAAGATTGCTAAGAAAAAAAGGAAAGCAAAAACAACGGGAGAATTCAAAAATATATTTATTAATAATAAATACGGAATTGAAATACATGCGCCCTATTAGTTATCCTTATAGCCTTGGGCAGAGCAAAAGGAGTAAAAATACATAATTACTTTGAACATGAATTAACAAACATGGGAAACTCGATGATCTTCCAATTATTGAGATTGGTGCTTGGAGAACAAGGGTACACCAATTTGAGGGTATCATCATCAACATTATTCTCTTCCACAACAACCACTTGATCAGCATATATTATTCTAGCGCTTTTGAAGGTTTGGTGAATGTCACAAATAAGGGGTCTTTTGTGAATTTGGTACCTGATTTTTCCAACTACTAGCTTGCTTTCTCGTTTTTCTTTTACAACATTCTCTTGATCAGCTTTGGTAGGTACATATCCCAACTCGTACTTATCCTTCTTTTCTAGTATTTCTATCAATTTCCCGAATTTAACAAAAGCTCCTCCTTCCAACATGGATTTTGTAGACTTCAATGATGTGGTAGATAGTTTTGGTTCTTTTAAACGAAATCCTTCACACATGAAGACAACATTGGCAATTTCTAATGTTTGGAAAGAAGTCTCAATGGCTTCCTCTGCTTCTTCAATGTATCCCGTAGAAGATAGATGACTCACTATCATATCTTCTTCCCCAGATATTATCACCAGCTTATTGTTTACTATAAACTTTAGCTTTTGATGGAGAGTAGATGTTACTGCTCCAGCAGCGTGAATCCACGGTCTCCCTAAAAGGAAACTATACGCCGGCTTAGTATCCATCACTTGGAAGGTTATTCCAAAGATATGGGGTCTGATTTGAATCGGAAGGTCAATCTCTCCAACAACTTGTCTTCTGGATCTATCAAAGGCTTTTACCACCATACTACTCGGCTTCAAACAAGCCCCGTCAACAAATAGTTTTGTTAGTGTTGATTTTGGCATGACATTTAACGATGAACCGTTATCAACTAGCACTCGTGCAAGAATATGATCATGACACCTCACAAAGATATGTAATGCTTTATTATGCTCCATCCCCTCAACTGGTAATTCAACATCGCTAAAACTCAAACTGCTACTGGCGGTGATATTACCAACAACCCCATCAAATTGGTCGACAGTGATATCATGAGTCACATGAGTCTCATTTAAAATTTTTATCAGTTCCATTCGGTGCGCTTCAGAGTTTAATAACAAAGAAAGAATATATATTTTGGAAGGGGTTTGATTTAACTGATCTACCACCTTATACTCACTTTGCTTTATAAACTTCAAAAATTCATTAGCCTCTTCTGTAGGCACTGTCTTTTGCAAATTTCCAGTCCTTTTATGGCATGATACACAATCTCCTTCCCTTTTTCGCCCTGACCCTCATTTTTCCTAAGTTGTTCAGGAGTGTATACTCGACCACTACGGGTTATCCCACCAATCCCTGGAATATTGGTGACATCAGTACCTTCATGTTTAGAGCTATCACCTGATTGGTGGTTGACTAAATGGGATGTGACTTCATAACTCCATGGTATCGCCTTGTTGTTTTCATAAGAAAAAGAGGTTGGTGCTTGAACAATTATTGCATTTTTTCCATTATGAGTTGGCTTAGGATTCTCTTTTCTATAGAGGATTTCCAATGGTCTTGGAAAAGATCTATCATTTTCCATGCATGGCTCTATGGTCAATCCATAATTATTTTTGGTATATTGATCTATCTCTTCTTCAATTAAATTGACAGCAGTATCTCCGTGACCCGGCAAAGGATTATTCCCTATGTTGGGACGATCTTCCTTGAAGGTAAGCCATTTTGCATTAATCAATTCTTGCACTTTAATTTTTAAGGCTTGACAATCTTCGACGGAATGTCCCACGGCTCCAGCATGGTATTCACATTTGGCGTTTGGATTATACCATTTTGGGAATGGTGGTTCTAAAGGTTTCATTGGCCTTAGGAATACCATTGAATTTTGGAGTAAGTGAGGCAACAATTGGCTATACGTGACGGGAATTGGGTCAAAATGGGTTATCCTTTTTTGATTGATAGGTGGTATGTAGTGATTTAAGATTGGATTTTGATTCCATTGACCTTGTTGGGAAAATGTGGTAGGTGGTGGTTGATAAAAAGGTGGTCTTGAAGGGTGATATTGAGGGTATGAAGCTTGTGTGGTTGCGGCCACATATGGATAAGGAACGCAAGGAGTTTGTGATATTAGGGGCTGGAAGTTTGGGGGTCAATAAGAATTGATGGGTGGAAAATAAGAGACTTTGGGGTTTACCATTACAGCGTTAGCGTCCCCTTCTTTCTTTTTTGTGAATGTCGGTTGGGGTCTCTTCATGCTAGTCGCTACACATACGATCTAGCCACTCCTCATCCCACTTTCTATCGTTTCTCCTATCATGACAAGGTCAGAAAAGTTTGATGACATACTCCCAATCATCTTATCATAAAAAGGCGCGTATTCTTTGAAAGCTTCATTGTCCTTTTTCAATGAATTTTGCAATTGCATCCTATCAGGGGCCATGTCAATGTTGTACCTGTATTGCCTCAAGAAGGCATCAGCCAAGTCTTTCCACGAACGAATACGACTTCGCTCTAGATGCATATACCAACTTAACGATGCCCCACTCAAACTATCTTGAAAAAAATGAATGAGAAGTTTATCGTTATGAGCATGAGAAGCCATTTTTCTGCAATACATAGTTAGATGATTTTTAGGACATGTGTTGCCTTTGTATTTTTCAAAGCCGGGAACCTTGAATTTTGGAGGAATGGTCACATCAGGAACCAAACACACGTCGAAAGCTTCGAGACCATAGACATTATACCCCTCAATTGCTTTGATTCGCTCTTCTAAGACATGAAATTTTTCCTTTGATTGTGTATCATCCCCAATGTGAGATTGATGCCAATTCCCGTAAACATCAAAATGGGGCACTTGAGGTACACTATATGGAATATTTTCTGTGGGTATAGTGTTTTGGGATGACACATATCCCAGATGAGGAGGAATTTGTGATTGGTTTAAGTTTTGGGGGTTGGCAGCTGAGTGGTTTTGATTATTTTCTATGGGGTTGATGATTACAGGCGGAGTATAACCAAGCGGGATATCATATATAGGAAATTGCATAACTGCTGTGCGGAATTGTTGGTTAGTCGGGGTAAAACCCGGTGGGTGAGAAGGAGTAGTTTGGTGTTCTTCATTTACAATCAGAGGATCCCCATCTGTATTCTCCTTCCTTGCCAAAGCCTGTATAGCTTCCAGAATTTGATCGACCTTTTCCTTCAGTTGGTTGACATCCGCTCTTATCACCTCTTGGTTTTGCTCGAGTCCATCCATGATCTTAGAATTTGCGCGCGTTCGATAAGGGTGTCGGGGAATCAACTTTATTGATTTTTTTCTGTTTTTTTATAAAAAAAAAGAATAAATAAATAAATAAATAAAATAAATTTTCTATGAATATTAAAATATGAATGTGATGGAAATGAAATCAATTAGTGAATTATGATAGTTGGATATTGGGGAATCATACGCCTTACGTAATAGCAAGAACAAATTATTAGTGACGAAAATATGAGGACTAGAAATCAAAATAAAAAATCCTTCATTAGTAAGAGAAAGAGTACATCATATTTAAATTAAGAAAACTACATTGACTGTGGGATTTCAATCTTCTCTTTTGATAGGACAACCAATCTTCTCCTCAATTCTTCTACCAAATTTTTGCAATATTCGACGAACTTGTAGACTTTGACTGGAGTATTCAACGGATGCATTACCGCATCAATCTCTCTTAGATGCTTTGGAATTTTTAAGACTGCTTGATTAGCAAGCATTGCCAATTTTGAAAAGCAGTCTTTCCAATGTCTTCCTTTATCTTCCAGCTCTTTATAAATCTCTTGATTCTTTAATTGACCTAGCAACATCATAAATCGATCCTCCCAATATATGGTTTCTTCCTTTAGGTCACTATAGATCTTTTCTTGGTAATTAATGTAATTCTTCAGCTCACTAGAATTCTCCATTTCTTGGTAATCAATGTAATTCTTCAGCTCACTAGAATTCTCCATTTCTATTTTTAGTGCGTCTTGATATTTTGAGAGTAATTCTTCAATTTCTTCATTGTGCTGCCTCTCATTCCTTACTTGACTCTCATACTCAGCTACCATTTCTTTCAGTTGTTTCTTTAAATCTTCAAACTCTTTTTTTATCTTCTTCTCAGAGCTTGCTGATTTTGTCCACAACTGCTTCCACATATAGGCCTCTTCGATAGCTGCATTCTTTTCTTGCCTTCACACATCTAATTCTTCATTGGCACCCCTCAAACAATCTTGTATGTCAAGTTTATTTCCTTTTTCAACTTTCAACCTCTTGTTACTTCTTTCAATAAACTGACTTTTACAAGTGTTTTCTGATCGTAAGTTCTCATTCTCTTGGGAGATTTTTTCTAACTTCGCTTCTAGCTCTTTTTTCTCCTCTTCGGATTTCAATAATAATGCTTTGAGTTCTTCTATCTCTTCATTGGTAGCAAGAGTAGGTTCAGATATTTCCTGATCACTCGAAGGTGTAATGTGGAAAGACAACTTGATTTCTTGGACTCTATTTTTGAGCCATTGTCGGTAGGGTTCTTTTGTGCTGCAACTTCTGCATCCAAGTACTTTTCCTTTTCTAATGACCTTTTCCCAAGCTCGACTTATCCTTCGCAACATCGGTGGGTCTACCATACCCGTATTGTGCAAAATAAAAGCTTCCAATGACTTATCATCTGGTTTTTCCAACATAGGGTAGCCAAGCTGTCTCAAAGCTACCGCTGGATTGTAATTAATACATCCTTTGGTTCCCATGAGCGGCACATTTGTGAAATCTCTGCATTGACATTGGAGCACAACACAAAATTGTTCCCCCCTTCTTCCCATGCCGCATATGTAGAGAGTAGTAGACATCAGCAAGAATCGCGGGAACTGGATTTTGATTATATTTGTTAAAAGCTAAGAAGACATTGATGGCAGCAAAATCTACAAAATTATCAAGGTTTGGGAATAAAACAATGCCATAGATAATCAGAGCCAAAACATCTATAAAACTACTCCATTCTTTTTTAGCGGCTAAATCATGGCACTTTTGCTCTAGATATTTTCTTGAAAAGCCATGAACAACTCTTTTTTCCTCTTTTGTATTGGCCAACTCTCTTATGTTGATTTTCAATACTTCAGATATTGCATCCAATTTCGGTGGTTGCCCAGTATATCGATAAGGATTTCCTTTCTCTAAAGGGTAACCCAATATTCGTTCAAATTTCTCTAATGTCGGGGCCAACTGAAAGTCTTGAAAGGTGAAACATCTTAAGAGGGTGTCGTAATACTGAGCCAAAGCCGTGAGGACCCCTGTTTGCATATTTACTGCCAAGAGATTTAGGATCTTCCCATATTTGAGAAAGAAACTATCACGTTGTATAGTTTTCATTTGATTGTTGATGTCTCTTAAACTTTTCAAATCAGGTTGTTTGAACTTTAAAAGTAAAGTTTTTCTTTTTTCTGATCCCATTGTCTACTTTAATTTAACACGTGACTAAGATTCTTATGATTCCCCAACAATCCTGAAAATTGATGCAAAATGCCAATTTATTTTCAAAAGAAACAATGTCATGAAATATGAATGCAATTACGTAGAATGACAGTTGTGAATACATAACATTTTGAATGAATATGTGAGGTATTCTTACTTATATAAATATTCTTATGATGAAATGGTCTATCGGCTTATGCAGTGAAATTCTCACAAGGGTGGCTCTATAGTTCTAAACACGGTTCCTAGAGCCAATAATCTTATTTTGGAATATTGCCAACAATAATAGGTAAACTATTTGGAGTGACAATGCCCTCAATAAGATCAAACTCTAGGTGAGATTTTCATGCTAACCAAACAGGATGTACATCCAGAAGGCTACCACTACACAACCTCGAAACTAAACTTAAGTTTTGTTCAAACCCGGAGAGTAAGGTTCCACTCATAAGTGTGTGTCTTACTAAAAGTATAGGGTGTGGAATAAATATAATTGAATAACTCCATGACGATAATAAAACATATATACATAATAAATAAATAAACAGATTAATTAATAAATTAATAAATTAATAAATTAATAAATTAATAAATTAATAAATTAATAAATTAATAAATTAATAAATTAATAAATTAATAAATTAATAAATTAATAAATTAATAAATTAATAAATTAATAAATTAATAAATTAATAAATTAATAAATTAATAAATTAATAAATTAATAAATTAATAAATTAATAAATTAATAAATTAATAAATTAATAAATTAATAAATTAATAAATTAATAAATAAATAATAAATAAATAAATAAGAATAATCAACAAGCTTAAAAAATATTATAATGCCAACTAATATATATTAAGAAATAATAAACTCATAAAATAAAATAAAATAAAAAACAAACAAAAATAAAAATAAAAATAAAAAGTTAAAAATTATGCACAATTAATTTATTAGGTCTGACTCTATAAAATGTCCCCAGTGTAGTCGCCAGCTGTCGCGGCCTAAAATTTCGAATGTTTCTCGAATTCAATGGAGTCACCACCAAAATTTATTTTAAAATAGGGAAAATATTGGTAAACTCTTAAAAATAGAAAAAAAATGGTATTTGAAACCAAATTTGAGTTCGGGAGTCGATTATGCGTAGGGAAGGTATTAGCACCCTACGACATCCGTTAAAAACGGTTACCTATAATTAATTGTGCAAGATTAATTTTAACTTTAACTATATTTATTTTCTTTATTATGGATAACAATTATTATTATATTTAAAATATGATTTGGAAACAAATATGTGCTTAACAAATAAAGGACAAGAAAAATAAATTTGTATTTATGTGCTTGACAAAAATGTGATCTTGCTTCTACGTATCTCCTGGTGCGATGGAGAAATCAAAGCTAAGTAGTTCTTTGTTAAAATAATACGGATGTGTTGAGTGTGTTTTAAAGAAAATTTATCTTGTGATAAAAAAAAATGTTTTAACTAAAATAGAAAAAAATAAAAGAGTTTGATTTGAGTAAATATTTTATAATGAGTTTTAAGACGATCAAGTTGTACAATTTGTGTCCCAAAACTCAAGGAATAAAGAAGATGTCACATCTAATTTAATCCTCTAAAAAATATTTTTTGTTACTCTTGATTTTTGAATTATGTTTCAAAACCACCAAGTAGTACAACTTGTGTTTTAACAACTCAAAGATAAAAAAGCGTTACATCTAATAAATAAGTCGATTTTAAATTAGTTGATTAAAATAAATAATTGAATGAATAAATAAATAAATAAATAAATAGAATAAAATAAAATAAAATAAATAAATAAACAAATACATAAATAAATAAATAAAACAAAGAATGTTCTAGAACTATTAAATTGTACCACTTGTGTCCTAACAACTCAAATATTAAAAAAGAGTTACATCTAATAAATAGGTCAATTTTAGATTAGTTCATTAAAATAAAAAAGTGAATGAATAAATAAATAAATAGAATAAGATAAATAAATAAATACATACATAAATAAATAAAATAAAATAAATAGAGTTCTAAAACTATTAAATTGTACTACTTGTGTCCCAACAATTCAAATATTAAAAAAGAGTTACATTTAATAAATAGGTCGATTTTAGATTAGTTCATTAAAATAAATAAGTGAATGAATAAATAAATAAATGAATAAATAAATAGAATAAAATAAATAAATAAATAAAATAAAGAGAGTTTTAGAACTATCAAGTTGTACCACTTGTGTCCTAACAACTCAAAGATTAAAAAGATGTCACATCTAATTAATCTTTAATAAAATATTTTATTTGTGTTTTTTCTTTATAATTGATATTTGTGTTTTTTTTAAAACTTGATATATGGGTTTTTTAAAACTTGATGTTTTGTGTTTTTTACTAACTCTAAATGGGCTGCATCTCTATAACATATTTACCATCCCTTAAAAAGAAAACCCGATCCCAACTAGACAAACCAAACTAACACATCCAAATGAAAACCCTAGCTATAGAGAAGGGGAGAGCGGCCACTTATAGTTCTTACATGAAATACAAGTACAGAGCATAGACACAACAAAGAAAGAAGTAGAGAGAGGCAGAAAGATACCGAGAGGCCGCGAGAAGGAGAAGAGACCAAGGAAGCCGCGAGAAGGAGAAGAGACCAAGGAGGAAGCGAGAAGGAGAAGAGACCGAGGAGGAAGGTGTGGTTGCTCCAAAAGGTACCGGTTTCAACGACGATGATGACAATATAAAGGTTTGGTTTTTCTCCTTTTATCTTTCTTTGTGCGTTTTTTAGTGGTGTTCATCTCCCTTTTTTCAAACAAAATAGGGATGTATTTATAGAGTTTTTTATTTGTCTAGTTGCTTTCTTTGCTTGTCTTGGTCCTTCTCTATCAATTTCTTGTTTGATGTTTTGATTTCTTTGCTCATCATCTGCATTTTTCTGCATCTTTGATGCCTTCATTATTTATTATGATCTGTTCATTGCTGAGCTTTTATTTGTCATTTAGTTTCTTTTTTTAAACTCAAAAATTTGTCTCTTTGTTAACTATAATGTGTACAATGGCTGATTTATGAAAGTTATCTTTTAATGTTTGTGTAATTAGTTACTAAGCAAAGGTCAATGACACTGCATCTGAAACAGAAAGGCAGCAACAAAACAGAGCTAAACACTGCACCAGAAACAGAGAGGCATCAACAAGCAACAAAACAGCCAAAGGCTTAATTTAGTTTGGTTTAAATTTTATATTAATTTAATTTGATTTAATATTTAGGGTTGCAATTTGATTGTAATTGTAATTTAAAAATTATTGCTTGATTTGGTATTGTAAATTGATGAGATTACTTATTGTAAATATATTTACTTCCTTTTTTAATATATATTTTCCTTTTTGATTTACTCTTGATAAATTGGACAAAATTAGGGTACTACAGTACAACTTGAAGATTTTAAAAGCTCATTTTTATAACAAAAATAATAAATTTATTCTTAAACGGGTTAACTAGATGTGACATTTTTAGTCCCTGATTTTTTGTTTTACTCAAGTTGAACAACTTGGCAGTCTTAAAACTCATTTTTTTATATCATTATTCAAATCAAACCGACTCTTTTTTACCAGAAAAAATAAAATAAAATATTTTTTGTATTCAAGATCAATTTTCTTTATAAAAAAGAATCAACATATCCACATTTTTTAACTAAGAACTACGTAGCTTTGATTTCTCCATCGCACCGGGAGATACGTAGGAGCAAGATCGCATTCTTGTCAAGCGCATTAATAAATTTTATTTTCGTTTTTTTATTCCATAAACACATTTATTCGAAAATTATATTTTAAAAAAATAATAATAATAATCGTTATTCATATTTAATAATAAGGATAAGTAATTATACTTAAGTTAAAATTAATTTTGCATAATAAATTATAGGTAACCGTTATTTTAACGGATGTCGTAGGGTGCTAATACTTTCCCTACGCATATTGTTCAAGTAGTTTTCCAACATGGACTTATTATATCCCTCATAGAGTTCCAACATGCACATCAAGTTTTGTTCAAGTAGTTTTCAAGAATGGTCTAACTAAGATGATAGGCGCCCTGTTGGACTTATTATATCCCTCCATGTCCAGAATGTAAAAATCTGCAGGAAATATCAATTCATTAACTCGAACAAGTACATCCTCCACAAGTCCAGAAGGATGAGCATTGCTCCTATTCGCCAATTGAATGGTAACACCTGTACTCTATAAAGGTCCAAGAGCAAAAGAGTTAAAAATAGATGTATGCATAACATTAATAGAAGCTCCTAGATCTAACATAGCATTTTCAAATTGACTATTGCATATGGTACATTTTCTGAGGTATGGGCTGAATGAGGGCTGAAATATTTTGCCCCATGTTTACCCTTTCATTATCTTTTAACCTTCTCTTGTGTGTGCACAAATCTTTTAGAAATTTTGCATATCTTGGAATTTGTTTAATTGCTTCAAGGAGGAGAATGCTCACTTCCACCTTCCTAAAGGTATCCATGATCTCCTTGTCCTTATCTGCCTTGTCCATTTTCTTAGTCTTCATTTCCCTTTGAGGAAAAGGAAGTGGTACATTTTACACAACATCAATAGTTCCAAGTATCAAAGTGTTATCAGCAACCTTGTTATTTATCACTGCAGTTCAGGTACCTTTGGTATTTCAACAGTTTTCCCAAACCTCAATGTAATTGCACTAACATCGGGAGCATTTGGATTTACTACTAACTTTGCAGGCAATTGGTTTAATCCTTGAGTCTGCAATTGATTAATTGAAGTTGCTAGCTGACCAATCTTAGTTTCCAAATTTTGAATGGTGGAATATTTTCTTTATTGAAATTGGAGATTCTGGACATCCATCTACTTAACGAGGTCCTCTAATGAAGGTGCATTGTTTTGCTGTTGAGGAATATTTTGTTGTTGTTGCTGTTATTGCCTAGATTGTTGATGCACAAATGAATTCTCCCATCTCAGATTGGGATGGTTTCTCCAACCAGGGTTGAACCTGTTAGATGACATATCATAGTTGGCTTGAGGATTGTATATATTTGCTGCATATGCTTGAGGAGTATAAGCAATTGGATCTTCTTGCAATGTAGGACATGGATATATAGGATGCTCTAGAGAAGTGCAAATACCACATACCACTTCTTAGGTTTTAGCTATTTCCAATTTGTTACTAAAGATGTAAGCTCATCAAGTTTGCCTTCTAAATTCTTGTGGGAAGAAGCTTTAATTTCAGTCATACCCCTTACCAACACTGTTGGATTACTTCTAGTTGTAAACCGTTGAGAATTAAACCGTTGAGAATTACTTCTCAAACAAAGTGCTCCCACGCTAACAACATCCAAAATGGTTCTATCCATAGGTAGCAAGCTTTCGTAAAAATATTGGATGAACAATTGTTCAGAAATCTGGTGATGAGGACAAATAGAAACTAATTTCTTGAATCTCTCCTAATATTCATGTAATGATTCCTTGTCAATCTGCATAATGCTACATATTTCTTTTCTAATTGAAGCATCTCTTGAGGCATGTAAGAATTTTTCTAGAAACAATATCTTGAGATCCTTCCAACTTGTAACAGAACCTGGTTAAAGGTAGTATAACCAGTCCTTGGCAGCATCTTGGAGGGAAAATGGGAAGGCTCTCAGTTTAATGTGGTCTTTTGGGACTCCTTGAGGCTTCATGGTAGAACACACAACATGGAATTCCTTCAAGTGCTTGTGTGGATCCTCACCTACAAGACCAGATTTAAGTTCAAATGGTACATTAACTTCAGGATATGTGATACACAATGCATTATAATTGACGTTAGGTCCATCAAGTTGTCTTAAGGTTCTATTATTCGCATCAACTATATTGTGTAGCAAGTTATCACTTTCACTATCTAACTTTGACTCGTTAACACTAGCAGCTCTATTAAGTCTATAACGTAAATGAAATGTCCTATCTATTTCAGGTTTAAGGGAATGCAAATTTACAGAACTAGCCCTACTCATGCATCATCATAACAATGCAAAGCAAAATCACAATGCTAAAAATTCCAACAATATCCCTATTTCTAAAATTAAAGTGAAAAATCAAAAACCCTATCAAATAAAATCCAAAAAATATAAACATACCACAAAAAATTTCTAAAAATCAAATAAAGGCAACACAAATGTTTTTGGAATTTTTGGAGAATATGAAAACTTCAAAAAACGATCTAAATGAAGGAATATGAGATTTTGAGTGTCGTGTCCTGCAATAAGTTCCTTATATGGGAGTTCTACTCCTTGATTTATTTTTTATTTTCTAGCAAAATTTCGGAGCAATCTGAGACAATCGCCTGATAACCGTTTTTTTTACTAGCAATGTGCCTACGAGCTAGAAACAAGCCTATCTGACCTGTAGAGCAACAAAACATGAAGAAACAATTATTAGGATGGTTAGTAATACTCTTAAAACTGGTTAATATTGTTATCAGAGAACCCCTGACAACGACGCCAATTTGATTCGTTGTTGCACACGAGTCAAATACAATTGATAAAATGTAAATAGAGGTAATAACTCGAGTCGTTTCGCAAGGACTTCTGATATAATAATATTAACCGAATTGAGAGTTGAAATTAGAAAAGGGTTTCTTTAGATTTTTGTTTTAACAGATGAGCAAAACGATTAATCCACTTATTCGAGTTTCAAACCTATCATAGATTCTATCAATGAGTTTAATTTCTAATTCGTGATTCTATTCTTATTTGACTATAGAATTGAGCAAAAAAGTGTAATCAATGCTATTTGAATTCATTTTCTTTGACTAGATTAAGCATCACAATCACCAAAATATTAAAATTAACGATCAAATGTCGCAAAATTATAATTCAATTAAATTACAAACCGAAACCAAATTATGTCAAATAAATTTAATCGATCCTATTGAAATTCAATTAAAGCAATCAGAATTTCAATATAATCAAATAAACTGAGATAAAATCATGAAGCAAAATTGACAGTGTAACTTCAATCTCAAGGTGTTGATGGAACTCTGAACTCGTGGATTAATCTTATAAAATTATCCTTCCATGAAATTAAAATAAAAAGTATTTATTTCTTGTAGCAATCTAAATCCTAATAATTCAAGTCTCTATAAAAGAAAGAAAACTCCTGATATATAGTACACAAAATTGGGCTTTAGGGTTTAAAAACAAGTGACCCACTATTTAAAATTATTACAAAAGTCCAAATTAAGAAATCTGCAATTTAGGCCTAGTAATGTTCGACAATGGGCTTTTATTCCAATACAAAGGTTTTAGCTCTAATTTTTAGCTTTCCAACGCTTGCTCGTATGAGTCAATCCGATTTCCAGAGCTAAAGTTATGGCCTATAGAGCGAGAAATGGTCAAAATGCAAATAATAAAATTATAATAAAATTTTGACCCAAAGTTTAGAAACAAACTAAAAAATTATTCTAAACTATAAAGAACTTATAAAATACCAAACTAAAAAGCTAGAAACATGTGCCCAAATGCTATGATCAGTCATCATCTTTTAGGTAAAAAATCATAGGAAGGGACCAAAATTGTCGACTTTTAAAATAGGAGGACGATTTCGTGAATCAGTAAAAATAGAGGGACTAAAATTGCAATTAATATTAAAATTTGTAAATAATTATTTTCGATTGGACCCCGTTCAACACCGGTAAAACCTTCAAATCTTGAACTGTTATCTATATTGTTCAATGTTTGATTTGATTTTTAATTACCTTGAAAGAAGTACTCACAGCGATAGTTTTGCTATAACTTAGTCTCGAAGGTATGACTATGTTAGTCATCTTTATCAGACATCAAGGAAGCACTCTCAATAAGAGCTTCCATTAAGATAGTCTTGAAGGTATGACTTTAGTGATAATCCTTATTGGACATCAAGGAAGCACTCTTAATGGGAGCTTTCCCATAACATAGTCTTGGAGGTATGACTATGTCAGTCATTTTTATCAGACGTCGAAAAAACTTTCAATGGGAGCTTATCTTTAATGTGGTCTTCTAGGTATGAATATGTTGGTCATCCTTATTGAACATCAAAAAATAAATCTCAATGAGATTTTTCCTGTAATGTAGTCTTGAAGGTACAACTCTATAGTTATCTTTATCGGAAGTCAAGGAAACACTCTCTATGGAAGGTTTCCATAATATTGTCTTGAAGGTATGATCATCTTGGTCATCCTTATGGAGCATCAAGGAAATACTCTCAATAAGAGTTTACCTATAACGTACTCTTTAAGGTATGACTCTAGCAATCATCCTTATTCGACATCAAGGAAACACTTTCAATGGGAGTTTACGTCTAATGAAGTATTGAAAGTATGACTCTATCGACCATCCTTATCGGATGTTAAGGAAACACTCCCAATGAGAGCTTCCCTTTAACTTAGTATTGATAGTTTGACTTTGTTAGTCTTTCCATTTAGACGTCAAAGAAGCACTTTTAATGGGTGCTTCCCTATAACATAGTCTTCAAGGTATGACTCTATTTGTAGTCCTTATCGGACCTCAAGGAAGCACTTTCATAGGGAGCTTACTTTTAACTTTGTAGGTATGACTCAGTCAGTCATCCTTAACAAACATCAAGGAAGCACTCTGATTTAGAGTTTCCTTATAATGTAGTCTTGAAGGTATGATTGTGTCGATCATTTTTATTGGACATCAAGGAAGATCTCTCAATGAAAGATTCCCTATAATGTAGTCGTTAAGGTATAACCTTACAAGTCATCCTTATCGGACATCTTTCAATAGAAGCTTCCCTATAACGTAGTCTTGAAGGTATGACTCTATCAATCATCCTTATCAAAGACCAAACAAACCTTCTCAATAAGAGCTTGTCTATAACATAGTCTTGAAGGTATGACTATTGCAGTCATCCTTATCAATCATCAATGAAGTACTCATAATCGAAGGTTCTGTATAATGTAGTCTTGGAGGTATGATTATGTTGGTCATTCTTATCAAACATCAAGGAAACCTCTTAAAAGATAGCTTCTTTGTAACATAGTCTTGATGTTATGACTATCTCACTCACTTTACGGGTCATCAAGGAAGAACTCTCAATGAGAGGTTCCCTATAAATTAGTCTTGAAGGTATGATTTTGTCGGCCATTCTAATCAATAATGAAAGCGTCCTTAGAACATAGTCTTAAAGGTATGACAATGTTGGTCATCCTTATTGGATGTCAAGGAAACACTATCAATCGGACTTTACCTATAAGTTAGTCTTGAAGGTATGACTATGGCAGTTATCGTTATTGATCGTTAAGGAAGGAATCTCAATGGGAGCTTACATGTAATGTAGTCTTGAAGGTACAACTTTGTAGGTCATCCTTATTGAACGCCAACAAAGTGCTCTTAAGTCAAGGTACCGTATAACATAGTCTTAAATGTATGGCCTTGTTGATCCTCCTTATCAAACATCAAGAAAGCATACGCATTATGAGTTTCCTTATAACATATCCATGAAGGCATGACTCTGTTGGTCATGCTTATTGGACATTGATAAAGCACTCTCTATGGGAGCTTACCTTTAATGTTGTCTTAAAGATTTATCTATCTCGGTCATCCTTGTATAACATCAAGGAAACATTCTCAAATGGAGTTTCTCTATAAGTAGTCTTGAAGGTATGAATAGTTCGATCATCCTTATCAGACGTCAAATAAATTATTCAAATTAGGAGCTTTCATATAATGTAGTCTTGAAGGTATGACTTGTCTTGTCCTCCTTGTCACACATTAAAGAAACACTCACAATATGAGCTTTCCTATAATGTAGTCTTTAAGGTATGACTATGGGGGTCATCCTTATTGGTAATCAAGGAAGCATTTTCAGTGGGAGCTTCCCTAAAATGTAGTCTTAAAGGTATGACTATATTTATCATCTTTATCGAACGTCAAGGAAGCACTATAAATGAGAGCTTCCCTATAACATAGTCTTGGAGAAATGTTGTTGTAAGTCATTTTAATCAAACATCAAGGAAGCAGTATTAATGGGTGTTTCCCGATAACATAGTCTTAATGGTATGTCTATGTTGGTCATCCTTATTGGACGTCGAGGAAGCACTCTTAATAGGAGCTTACCTATAATGTTTTCTTGAAGGTATGACTATATCGATCATCCTTATCGAACATCAAGGAAATACTATTAGTCAAAGTTTCCCTATAACATAGTATTGAACATATAATTCAGTTGGTTATCCTTATCAAACGTCAATGAAGCACTCTCAATAAGAGCTTACCAATAATGGTTTCTTAAAAGTATTGCTCTCCCGATCATCCTTATCAAAGTCAAGGAAACACTCTCATTGGGACCTTCTCTATACCATAGTCTTGATGGTATGACTCGGCTGGTATTCCTTATCGGACGTTAAGGAAGCACTCTCAATAAAAGTTTTCCTATAACATAGTCTTGAAGTTATGACCCTACCAATCATCCTTATTAGATGTTAAGGAAGCACTCTCAATGGGATCTTTCTTATAACGTAGTCTTGAAGGTATACGTCGCAGCCTAAAATGTCGAGTTATCTTCGAATTCAATGGAGTCGCCACCAAAATATATTTAAAAATAGGGAAAATATTGAGAAATCCTTAAAGATAGAAAAATAAAAAATGGTCTTTGAAACCAATTTTTGAGTTCAGGAGTCGATTATGCGTAGGGAATGTATTAGCACACTACGACATTCGTTAAAATACAGTTTACCTATAATTAATTGTGCAAAATTATATAAACTTAAATATGTTTATTTCTCTTTCTTATTAAATATAAATATAAATTGTTTTTTTATAAATGTGATTTTTTGAGATAAAAGTGCATTTAAAAAGAGCGAAAAAAAGTTTTTATTATTATGCTCGATAAGAGTGTGATTTTGCTCCTACATATCTCTCGATGCAATGGAGAAATCAAAGCTACATAGTTCTTGGGTAAAAAATACGGATGCGTTGATTTCTTTTAAAGAATTTTTTTTTTTTAATAAAAGAAAATGTTTTTGACGAAAAAATGAGTTTGTTTGATTCGAATATTTATTTTAAAATTGTGAATTTTAGGACTACCAAACTGTATAACTCGTGTCTCAAAAGCTCAAGTAGTAAAAAGATGTCACATGTAATCTAATCATTTTAAGAATATTTTACTCTTTTTCATTTTAAAATTGAGCTTTAAAACTATCAAGTGGCACCACTTGTGTCTAAACAACTCAAATATTAAAAAAATATTACATCTAATTAATCAGATTTTTAAATAAAAATAAATTAATTAATTTACTTATAAAAATGAGTTTTAGAACTATTAAGTTATACAATTTGTATCCTAATAATTACTAGATTAAAAAATGATACATTTAATTAACATTTAATAAAATATTTCTTTTTTATTTTAAATATTTATTATAAATTAATTAAAATTAATATATATAAAAAAATGATTTGCTCTTTTTTTAAAAAAATGTTTAAAACAAATAAGCTACATAAACTTAAGGTATTTAAAAAAAAAACAGATTTTTAATATGTAATAAAAAAAATGGAATGAAAGAAAAGTCTTTTATTTTATTTTTAAATGTTAAAAAGAAACATAAAACTGATGCAAAATTAAAATTCTTTGTTTTTTTAATGAAACTAATTTTTTATACATTATGAAGAAAAAAACAAGAAGAAAAAAAACAAGAAAAAAAAGAGAGGAAAATATAAATAACAATGATGTGTAATCATAGAAGTTCAGTAACCCTAATACCACCAAAACTAAAAGAGGCGTCGCTGCTGATGTTGAGAAGAGGAAAACTAGGAAATCAAAGAAGAAGAAAAACGCAGAAGCAAAAAAAAAAAAAACTATTTTAGTTTTTCTAGAAAGAAGAGACTTTTGCATTTTAGTTTTTAAAAATTGTTGTATAAATTTGATTTTAAAAATTATTTTAAAGAATAGAATTAAAGAAAAAACTTGTTTGAGATACTTGTTTTTAAAAACAGTTTTAGAGATGAGAAAACCTATTTGATAATCTAATTTTTTAAAATAGATTTTAAATAGAGAATTAAAAAAACTATTTGATCTCATATATATGCTAATATTAAATTACAAATAGATCATGATTCACACCACAAAGGAAACTAAGGAAATCAACAAATGAAACCAACTTAACTTGAAAAATAAAATTCAATTTAAAACTCAAATTCAAAAAAAAAAACCGTAATCGAAAGAAAGGAAAAGAAAAACTAACCAAAGAAATTATTAGATAGAACGAAGAACACAACAATGATCAAGAATAAGGAATGAAGTGGATGAACTTGATCGTATCACGAGCTAGAGTTGAAATTTCAAAGTTAGGGTTTATGCTCCAACGCGTTGTTTCCATGAGTTCTTCTCGTTTCTGTTTCTGTCTACAGTGAAATGAGCAAATTTTTTAATTTTATAAGTTCAAAAAAATTACAATCATGCCATTAATAAAAATAACTTTTCCATGATTTTTCTTTTTAAAATCTAAAATTGAAAAAACCAAAAACAAAACACTTTTTACATATTATGCTTTTTTAATTTTAAAAATTATAATATTAAAAACAATTTTATAAATCAGTTTTTAAAAATATGTAACCCAAATAAATTTTTAAATTTTTAAGAACTATAATAGAGTTTTAAAATTAAAATCAAACAGACCCTTAGAGAGAACAAGAGAAGACCTCAGTATGGGATTGAGAAGGAGGGGAAGAGGTCAAGTACGGTGGGGCTAAAAAAATGCTCAACGCTCCGAGGAGGTGTCCTCGAAGGTTTAAAAATAAATTTTTATTCTTCTCATATCTAACTCATCGCATATCAGAATACTACATTTGTATAACCACAATTTTGATTTTTATTTTTCATATATAAATCATCCTAAATCAAAATTTTACATTTGTATAATAACAAGAAGATTAAATGTAAAGGGAGAAAAAGAAAATAACTTACCTCTTCTATTTATTTCTGTTTGTTTTTTTATGGGATTTTTATTTGTTTCTGTTTGTGTTTTATAGAGTTAGGGTTTCCAACAATTTTACTACTACTATGGGTTGCGTTCTTCTTCTCTATTTTTAGTCTCAAATCTATTTAAAAAATTGTTTTTTCTCTCTTGATTTTTTTGGTCTCAAATTATAAATAAAATGGTGAATGTTTTTGTTCATTAGATAAATTTGAACTCTAGATTTTGTATTGTTTTGCAACAAATTTTAACTATAATTTGTATTATTTTATAATAAATTTTAAGCAAAGTATGATGAAGGAAAAAGTGACTTCTACCTTTTCTATTGAGTGCACAGGTGGTACAAGTAATTACTTTATTAAATTATAAGAATAAAAAATGAAGCAAAAAACCACTTTGTAACATGCTTCAATCACGACAAAGTAATCCACAAAATAGAAAGAAGAGTAAAGATAAAAATTAATGGAAAAAATAGAAAGAAGAGTAAAGATAAAAATTAATGGAAATAGGAGCCGGGGAGAAGGAAACGTGCTATAGATAACTAATTTCTTTTCTTTTTTTGTTTAAGTTATGTTATTTTTATTATTTTTATTTATTTATTTTGTGTGAGTTGGGATATATTATTATATAATCTCAGCTCCTGTTTAAATATGAATTCAAAAATTGGTCATATTTATAAAATAATAATTTTTTTTTAGATTTTATAACAATTATAAAATATTTATTAAATATATTACTACTTTTTTATTTTTAATTAGTTGGACAAAATTGAGGTACTACTGTATGATTAGTGTAACATCCAAAATTTCATGATAAACTATTTTATTAATTAAATAAGATTTTAAAGAAATTAATTTGGTGTTAAAATTATTTTAGAATATATTTTGATTAATTTTATGATTACTTCTCCTTATACGTGTGAGTTTCTTATGGTTTGATAACCGTATGAATTTGATTTAATGAGTAATATAAATTATAAATATTATATTTAGTTATTTAATTTATTTCAAAAAAAAATATAATGGTATTTTAGCGAAAGTATTTTAGATGATAAGATTTTGAGAGTTTAAATATAGATATGCATGATATTTGTGGTGATAGTTGGGTGTGTGTTAAACTACATAATAAATGTGTGCATAGTTATATTTTAATTATTTAAGACTATTTCATATTTTAATTATTTATTTATAAATAATAGTTTGAAGATGGTAGTAATATTGTAATTAGTTTTTTTATTTCTAATTTATGATAGTTTTTAAAACGTATTTATTGGGATTTAGTAATAAATATAAATTATTGATGTTATATTTAATTATTTTATCGTTTTAACTATTCATAAATATGGTAGTATTTTATGTGATTCTATTGTAAAAAAGTTTAGTAATAATTGTAGTTAATATTGTGAATGATTTTGTTATTAATGAATTTTATAATAGTAACAGTAACAGTAACAGTAACAGTAACAATAACAGTAACAGTAACAGTAACAGTAACAGTAACAGTAACAGTAATAGTAATAGTAATAGTAATAGTAATAGTAATAGTAATAGTAATAGTAATAGTAATAGTAATAGTAATAGTAACAGTAACAGTAACAGTAATAGTAATCGTAATAGTAACAGTAATAGTAATAGGAATAATAATAGTAATAGTAATAGTAATAATAATTATAATAACAACAATAATAATAATAATAATAATAGAAGTAGTAGTAGTAATAATAATATTTAATAATAATATTGCCTCTCTCCTATTCTTCATTTAGGCCCAACACTAAGAAAAGAATATTGAAACCCTAGTCACTACTACAAACCCTAGTTCACAAAACCTTTTATAAATAAAACCAAAAATCCAAGCCACCATCACCATCACCTCCTCTTTTTCGGCAAGCTTACAACTTCTTGTCCTTGTGTACGACTTTGTGGGGCTTAGAGCTTTGTACTAGGAAGAAAAGCGGCCAAGGTAAGGGCTTTTCCCCACACAGATTATAGTTAGGCCGTTAGTTGAATGACATGAAATAAATAATCGTGATTACTTGTATTTTAAAAGAAATAAATGAAGACTAATAAAAACCCCTAATTTTTATGAGATTAAATTTAATATTTGACTTATGATCAAAAAGACTTCACTCTTATTATGTATATTGGTTGGAGTGTGAAATTGTATTGTTATATATGTTAAAGTGTTGATTTTTATGGCCTATATGATATCAAATTATTGTCTCTAGGTGTATGTGGCGAAAGTTATAATTTTTATCATTATGTGTCTATGAATATGTGATAGTCGTGATATGGATGTGTGTATGTGTTTTAATGATGTATGAATGAGGTGATGATTTTAAAAAAGTGATTTTTGAAAGCACATGGCATAATTCTTAGTGGGCTGTGTGGATATATATCTATTGCATACTACATTTTCATGGCATGGCATATGCATCCTCGTGGAAGTTGCCTTAGTGGCAGGTGTGATTTTTTGTGTGGAAGTATTCTGTGTGGAAGTTGCCTTAGTGGGTGTGATTTTCTGTGTGGAAGTTTTCTGTGTGGAAGTTGCCTTAGTGGCAGATTTATATCCGGATCATATAGTTCTAGGAGCATTCATCATGCATATGTTTTGATATACAATTTATTAGTTTGTTCATTTTGTTCTTTCAAATGGGAAGTTTTTATGTTTATGAGTTTTGTGTTATTCTTCTATATGTCTTGCTTTGATGGAAAAAAATTGACCCTTACAACAACATTTTAGGTACTAATGAGTTCGAGGAGATTCAAGAGTAGTTAATGAGTATTGACATGTGGCGAATGCGGGGGTAAACATGGGTTTTTCTTTCAAGACGATTTTGTAATAATGGAATTATCCAGTATTTTTAAACTCTTGTAATCTTTTGTCACAAATTGCTAAAATGTACTACAATTCTATGAATATTGAAGTGGTTCTCTTTTGACTAGAATAATCATCTTCATATTATTTTAGTTTTTGAATAAATATTTTTCTTAATGATATTGAATAACATGATTTGTTACTAATTATGTAAAACGAATAAATGTTAATTATAAAAAAAAAAAAAAAAAAAAAGATTCATAAACTTTTCTACAAATAAGTATTTTTTTAAGTAACGATCTGGATTAAAAATCCGGGGCGTTACAATTAGCGATCATCCTTATCAGACATCAAGGAAACACTCTCAATGGAAGATTCCCTTGAATGTATGATTCTATAGGAATCCTTATTGGATGTCAAGGAAGCACTCTATATGAGAGATTCCCTTTAATGTAGTCTTGAAGGTATGACTCGACCGACCATCTCTATCGGTTGTCCATGAAACACTTTCAATATGAATTTCCCAATAATGTAGTCTTGATCATATGACTATGTTGGTCATCCTTATCAAACGTCAAGGAAACACTCTCAATGGGAGCTCCATTATAATGTAGTCTTAAAGGTATGACTTTGTCGGTCATCCTTATCGGACATCAAGGAAACACTTTCAATGGAAACTTTGTTGTAACATAGTCTTACCGATATGACTATGTTGGTGATCCTTATCGGACCTCTAGGAAGCACTCTCAATGGGAGATTCCGTATAACGTAGTCTTAAAGGTAAGGCTCTGTTAGTTATCCTTACTGGATGTGAATGCAACATTTTCAATGGAAGCTTCTTTATAACGTAGTCATGAAGCTATGACTCTCATAGTCATCCTTCTTAGACATAAATGAAGCACTTGCAATGGAAGCTTCACTATAACGTAGTTTTGAATATATGACTTTGCATATCATTCTTATCAGACGTCAAGGAAACGTTCTTAATGGGAGCTTCCCTATAAGATAAACTTGAAGGTATGACTTTTTCGGTCTTCCTTATCAGAAGTTGAGGAAGCACTCTTAAGAAGAGGTTTTGTATAACATTATCATTAAGAGTATGACTCTTATATTCATCGTTATCGAACGTTAAGGAGACACTCTTAATGGGAGATTCCCTATAACATAGTGTCGTTCGTATGACTTTTTCGGTCATCTTAAAATACAATCTCAGGATTCGTCAAGATCCTAGTTCATTCACCTCTTGAGTAGAGTATTGTCAGCCTCTCTAGGACAAGATTATTCCTTTGTTGCTTTTCCAAGAGTTGATTAATGTAAGGCTCGTCAATGCCCATACAAGTCTAGGCTCTAGATTTCTTCAAGATTTGAAATCACTCATCTCTTGAGTATTTTTTACCTCTCCTTGCATCAAAACCAGCCTAGTCTTCCCATAAATTAGGCTTCACTCACCTTGCCAACTTACACAAGTATTCTCTAAACCACTTCAGGCATTATCACCAATCTAGTGTTTCCAATAACCTGATTTCACTCGCCTTGACAAAGTTTACCAATATTATATAAGTCTCTCCAAGAATTTCAATGTCATATTTTTATCCCAGCCTCATCATGATCTACAACATGTATTATTTATTAGCTTCATTAGGCTCAACACCAAAGTCGATCTTCCTAGCAATCTGACAAGTGCCTTGATGAGGTATACGAGTATTCTACCCTTTTCAAAAATCATTTTGTTACATTATGAGTTGTTGCCACTATTGGATTACAAAGGTTTGAGTTTGTATATGTTATGATACTAAGTCATCTAGGATTTTAACTCTCATAAAAGAGAACATTACAATTCAATCCTATATCAATCCAAATTTTATAGCTCCAATTAATAAGGTACAAATTTATTTTACTAGTTGATTTACAATAAGGTCTAAACTTCCACTAGAGAGGATTTTCAATGCGCTTGTCTTGTTCAAACATTTTTTTTATAAATCTATTATATTTAATTTTACCTTATTCTTTTGTTTTCTCTCTTATGATTCTGGAATATCCAAGTTAAATTTTTTCATTTTTTCTCTTGATGAACATTCATTTAGAATTTTTTGATGAGGAGTTTCGTCAAGCTATTATTCGGGTGCAAATGTTTATGAGGCTAACAATACTTATGTGTGATGTGCAAACTCTTATAGCACTTGAGAAAAGAATTGTTGAGAGATAGCCATTGATAATATAGTCATTATTGATGTAGACCTCATTTCATTAGAGCTACATAATTGACTCAACTTTATAGGTTGTCATTGTATAATTTATTGATTGATATTATTTATTAGTAATTTGACTTAGAGTTTGGACTCGTACTTTTAGAAGTGCATATGATATTCCTATCACTGATATTTTACTTATATCAACTAAGATTATTATCAGATGAAAACATTTAAGTGCAGACACTTCTTCAATTTCTTTTATTAAACTAATTATCTTTTAATCTTTAGAACCCAAATGACCTTCAAATTTTGTCTTTTCTATGTACATTTGAGCTTGATGTCATCAGATAATAATAATAAGACAATTATTATCTAATGAATTTGATTTTTCTAGACTTTACTCTATCAAATATATTATCCGCACAAGCAATCATTAGAAGATAAATTATTCTCTTGTTATATATTTCATTCGATCACTATTATAAACAAAAGCTAAAACTATTTTCATAGTTATTTTAAAATTCAATTTAATACAATTAGTTTTCTTCATATCATGTAAAACACATGTCAAATATATTAAATTGCCATTTTATTGCCAAATTAACAGTCAACTACTCATTAAATATTTTTAAATCAAATGAAGTGTATATAAAGAATTATAGGACTAAATAGTTTAAAAGTAATTAATTAATTTTGCTTATATTAATTATTAGATGGAATATTATTTTATTTTTATCAAAACATCTAGAATAAACCGTATATCAAAACCTAATTGGTTTCAACAAATAATTCATTGCATTAATTGATTTACGTTTTTATAACCAATGAATGCAATAAATATTCCAACGAAAAAGTCAAATTATTTCACTCTCCTTTAAAGATTGAAGAAGATGTAAAGAAAACATATAGACAATATAGTAAGTCGATGAGTTTCAATCATTTAAAAGATAAATTTAATGACTTAACAAAAGAAATTTAAAACGATAATACAAATTAAAAAATAAAAATTAATTGCCGCAATAATTAACAGAGTCTTATAGTCACCAAATTTTAGTAATCAATTTCTTTTCGAATTTATACTTTATTAATATTATTTGAGTCTATTTTATGAACTAAGTTTACTATAAAAAAACACATTTGAGATTAACAAAATGTATATTCAATAACTAAAATAATTAATAAAAGACATATTTAAGTATGTTTTTGTAATTTTAATACAATTAATTTTTTAAAACATTGTTTCATATATTGGAGGATCAAAATGGTTATTTACTCAAAACTATGTATTTACAATTTCATCTTTCTTTATTCAATCAAATTAAAGAGTGTTTTCATTTTTTTTTCATTTATGTAACAATAAATGATTTTGTGTAATAGTCACCTAAAATTGTACACTTCATTTAATTTTGTTTAAAAAATGTTACTTCAAGTATATATTTACCACTTGCAATTAAGAAAAGTAACATCACCAATTTTAAGGTGGCAAAAGGATCAAATATGTCACACCTATCCGTTTTACCTATCATTTAGGTGAATTGGTATGAAGGTTTGAACCCAAATTAAGTTGATTCGTTCCATTTAATCGACTATAAAAAATGGAGTTATCTTGAATAGGATGGATTAGCACCTTAGGCTACATTAAAAACTATTATATTTTGACTAAAATATAATATTAATTATTTATCTTTTCCGTAATATTTATTTTATTCTTTAATCTTTTATTTATTTATTTATTTTGATCCTTTATATATTTTTTTAATTGGTTTTTATCCTTTATCTTTTACATAATATTTTCTTTAATCCTTAATAAAAGGACATATTTGTAGGATTTCACAAAAAGATAAAATTAAAAACAATTATTAAATAAAAAATAAAGGACTAAAATAAATTAAAACAAAAAAAGATAAATAATTAAAATGAATATTAAATAAAAAATAAAGAACTAAAACTATATTTAAGTAATTATTTTTCCTCTTTGAAATTAAAAATATATAAAATATGATCATCACCTTCTCAAAATTTATTCAAATTTATCGTTGTATCAAATTTTATATATTTAATTTTTTTTTTTACATGACGTAAATTGATCCTTATATTTAACCACTTACAATTATTTCAACTCCTATATTTAAGCACTTATGTTAACCAATGGATTGTGATAGAAGGATAGATGTCAGTAACTTTTGGCAAAGTTGGAAAGTGTTTGCAGTATTCATAATTTAAGAGCATTATACAAAATTAATGACTAATTTGATGGTTAACTTACAACTTAAATGCCTGTCTCTTAATGCTCTTTTAAAAAGGATAAAAATATATTCACTCTATTGTATTACGAGTGATTCAATTGACTATTTTCGATATAGAGAACATAAAATGTAAAATAATAAATTGGCAGTGGTGTATGAAGTATTAATTAGAGTCTACAATTACAAAAAAGTCATTATTATTACGTTGTAATTTAAAAAAGCTCATTCATTTTGAGACATTTTCCTTTATAAATAAGTCATTTATTGTGAAACAAATAAAATATTTTGTTTTTAAAATATCAATTTCATGAATATTCTTTGATTTGTTACAGAATTATAAATAATGAAATAAGAAGATAATTTGTTTTTTAAATTCAATGAAAAATTGTTACGAAACTATTTCTCTTAAAAATTCATTTGATAGATGATTTTTTAAAACAATATATATAATATAAACACTAAATTCCTTTTATTTCTTAAAAAATCAAAGTATATTTTTTTTCTTCTTATTTTTAGTAACAAAACGGGCCCTAAAAAAGGTAGTATATAAAAGAATTTAAATTGTGATATATCGAACATAATATTCTGAAATTAGTAAATCTCAACATCATATAGAATCTTAAATTCATTACTAAACCTCATACTAAAAATATACATATTTTTGTACAACTACACCTTAGGCATGGAACTTAATATACTATATCTAACCCAATGAACCTCTATCTTCATTTTGACCAAACAATTTCTACATCTATAATTACCTCCAACCAAACTAACAAAGTAAGGACCATTAATTGGTCACAACCGCTCCCATGAATTCCATAAATGCATTCCAACAACACTTGTCTATAAGAATTCTCAAATCTCATCTCACACAAAAATCAACCACATTCAAAAATTAATATTCTTTTTCAAAAAAAAAATGGCAAGTGAAATTGTCAAGAAACAAGAATCACTTAATCTCAAAATCACTAGCAAAAGCTATGTGAAACCTGAGGAAAATATTGGGGAAAAAAAGTGTCAATTGGTCACATTTGACCTACCTTACTTAGCTTTTTACTATAACCAAAAATTACTTTTTTACAAAGGTGATGACTTTGAAGGAATGGTTAAAAAACTCAAAGATGGGCTTAGTGTAGTTTTGAAAGAGTTTCATCAACTAGCTGGTAAATTAGGAAAAGATGAAGAGGGTGTTTTTATTGTTGAATATAATGATGAAATGCTTGGTGTTGAGGTTATTGAAAGTGTTGCTGATGAAATTGGTGTTGAAGATCTCACTATTGATGAAAGTAGTTCCATTTTGAAGGAATTGATTCCATATAGTGGCATCTTGAATTTGGAAGGCATGCATAGACCCTTGTTGGCAATTCAGGTAATTTTGTGTTTATATAATTAATATTAGAGGTGAATTGTTAATTTTGTTTGTTTAAATTAAAAAAAAAACATTTGTTGATTTAATATATTTTTTGTTTTAGTGTTTTAAAGTAGAAAATTAATAGTTGGTGATGTTTTCAAGAAGGTTTAATTTGATTTAATATTTTTCTTTTGTTTATTTTTCACTTAGTTTTTTCAGTTTGCATATTTTTTTCTCATACTTCATTTTTAAAGTTTGTCTCTTACACTAAATAATTATCACTCTTTTAAATATTGGAAATTATAGCCTAAAGAGTCAACATTTCAATTTTTTATGAAAGTGTGTAAAGATAACTACTAACTAATTGTAAATAATGGAAGAGATAGATTCAATTGGTGTTCGTCAGTTAACAATTTAAAGTGATTATGTGGGTAGAGAGACCAAATTTTGATTCCTATAAAAATATAAGAAAAATATTAGTTAAGTTAAAAAGTTTAAAGGGTCAAAATTATAATAATGTCTTTAAGAAAAAGTTAAATACTCTCATTACGGTGATTTTTCAAAAATAAATAGTAGGTTTTTCCTTTGAAAAATTGTAGATAAATTAATATAATATATTAAAATTAGTCATGTTTACTTTACTAAACTTTGTTTTAGAATTTTTTATTTAACATAATTAAGAAAATATATATAACTGATTTTAATTGATTATAAATAACTTATTTATAATTTTTTAAAACAATATGTTCAACTTACTTTAAAAAATTATAATAGGAATATTAGGAAAAACCAAAAATAAATATTTTTTTATCAAATTTTATGGGATCTAATTAAAATGAGGTTTTTGGATGGCTTCATACTACGGTCAACATCCCATAATAACTTAGACAAATCTAGAGATTTGCTCTGTTTTCATTGTTCTGTTTTTGTGATTTTTGTCCTATTTGCCAATAAAAGAATATCATTAAATATGACAAATGAGATGTGAAGAGCCTAAAAGTTTTTCTTTCTTCTTGAAACAGTTATTTTTGTTTGGATGCAGAGTTATTTTGGTCTTTGAATGATTGTGGTGATGCATAATAATATTTAAATATATTCAAATTGTAAATGTAAATAGATATTTTGTTAGTATTTTACATGTCTTTAGTTAATCACTTAAATCATCAAACGTGTTTCTGATATACCATTTTAGTATATTAAATTAGTAACAAAAGAAATATTGAGAAATTTATTGCAATTTCGATACATCTAAAGCACACAAAAATTGTTGTTTATATTTAGATCAAAGCATCTAGATTTACTTAACTTGAGAAACACCAACTAAGAACTTATTTAAGGCATTATAAGATCATGGTATCTTAGATCAACCACACATTAAATATCTTAAATTAATGTTTAATACTTCATCACAAATAAAATATTAGTTTGAATTATTTCAATTCAAATATAATCAATCATCTCTATTTTTTTAATTTTATTTATATTTTTAATTTTTTTCATTGTAAGCTTATATCGTATACAAATAAAATTTTATATAAATCTAAAATCATTTGATAAGATATTAAAATTTATAAAAATTATGTGTTTAATAAAAAGTGCATAAGACAATAAATTTAATATATCTCAAAAAAATATTAAATAATTACATATTTATACAAAATTTTATATGTATAATTTATAACATATAAACTTTCAATTCCATTATTTTTAATTTTCTTAAAAAAAAAATTAAAAATAATATTATCAAAGAGATTGAAAGGAGTTTAGTCTCCCTAATAAAATATAAATATAAATAATATATAAAAAGTTGAAAAAAATGTTAGATTCAAATTAAATTTTTTGTATTCATTTTATTTATATTTCATTGTACATAAGGTGTAATTCATAAATGAGTCATAAATGTGAGCCAAGAGAGAAAAGATAAGATAAACAAAATATCATTAAATCCAAGAATGCACAGCTGTTTTTTGTTGTTGTTTGATAAATGCTTATCTGCCGGTAGAGGATTTTATTTAATTCTTTTCAACTATAAATAATAAAGCTATGTCATTTTTACTTTATTTTTATTGCAAACATTTTTTTTATAAGGGTAAATAATAAATTATGACGATAATTAATTGAAAAATTAAACACTCTTAGTACTTGATCAAAGCAAAGATTAGATGATACTTTCAATTTATGATCATTTGGTTGTGGTGGCTCAAAAAGTAAAACGTATAAAGTAAAGATAGATTTTTCTGCAAATTATTTAACCTTTTTTTTACTTAATAGAATTACAATTATGTTACGTAATAAAAGAAAAATTACTCTTTATGTTCGTTCTAGTATCTAGTTTGATTTTTGTGCAAAATACTGACAAAATTTTAGATGATTTAAATAAAAAGATATATAACTAGTAAAAATATTTACAACTTTAATTTTTTATATTAGAGTCAGTGTCTTTTAATTTCTTCAAATTCATATAAATAATATATTTTGCTAAAGAGATATAGAATAGTAGTACATAATGTAAAATTAATTTAATAGTTTAAAAAACTAACTTTTTTTCCTACAAAAAGAAGAAACTAAAATTTTAATATACTTTTGTACTTAAAATTAGATTTGATCATAGGGACGCAAGCGTACTAGGTTGTCGATAAGAGATATTTTACTTTTATAATCTATTTTTATTTAAAAATATTTATTATATTTTATATTAAAATATTTTATTTTTTTTTAACCTTCAAGAAGTTGAGGTTGCAAAGCGCATGCTGACTATCTATTCTTTTTTACTTTAATTTTTATAAAATAAATGATTAATTATTAATTTAATAAATAAAAAATTTTAAAAAAATTAAATTATATTAATAAAATCAAATAAAATATATTTAATAAAAGATAAAATACATATATTATGTAATTGAGAAGATCTGTCAAAATAATGTACTATATTATTTTAATAATTTATTCGTATTTTGAATAGAGCTGTTAACAAAATATAATTAAGTTGTTAATTTATCTATAATAAATTACATATAAAAAAATATTATTAAAATAATATAGTATATTATTTATTTTATTATATTTATTCAATCACATTAATTTTGATGTATTTTTTTTATTAAATGTATTTTTTAATATTTTATTAATATAATTTAATTTTTTGAATTATTTTTATTATTTTATTTCTTAAATTAATAATTAATTATTTATCATAAAAAAATTAAATAAATAAATAAAAAATAATATATGATCAAATTCGTACGATGCAACCTCTTATTAAAAAAAATATATAATAGTTGCATTTTCGTCTTATGATATACAGAAAATAAAAAAAGATTAATATTTTTAATAAATAAATTTTAATATAAAATATTAAATAAAAAGACGATGTAAAAAAATCCAACCAAAAAAAGGGTGTATTCCTGAAATTTCTAACTAATGTTGTTGGGAGTGTCTCCACATTCACATGTCATATTCACTTTCTTTCTATATTTTTGTGATTTCTTGCTTTTCATTTTTTTCATGATTTATGCCTTCATTAATTGCAATAATGAATTGTCACAGTTAACAAAGCTCAAAGATGGGCTTGCAATGGGCTTGGCTTTTAACCACGCTGTCTTAGATGGAACTTCCACATGGCATTTCATGACTACATGGGCCGAGATTTGCAGCGGTGCACCCACCACAACAGCCCAACCATTCTTAGAACGGACAAAGGCCCGTAACACACGTGTGAAGCTCGACCTTTCTGTTCCCGAGCCCGAAGGCCCACCACCATCAGCCAACGGTGGGGCAAAGTCCCAACCAATATTAAGAGAAAAAATCTTCAAATTTTCTGAATCAGCAATCGACAAGATCAAGTCAACAACAAACAAAACCCCTCCATCAAACGATTCAAAACCATTCTCAACATTTCAATCTCTTTCTGCTCATATTTGGCGTCACGTGAGCCTTGCACGTGACCTAAAGCCCGATGACTACACAGTGTTCACTGTATTTATAGATTGTAGAAAACGAGTGGACCCACCAATGCCAGATGCCTACTTTGGAAACCTAATTCATGCTATATTCACTGTCACAGCTGTTGGGCTTTTGTCGGCCCACCCACCAGAATTCAGCGCTTCTTTAATCCAAAAGGCAATTTTAGCCCATGATGCTAAAGCTATTGATGAAAGAAACAAAGAGTGGGAGAATGCACCCAAGATTTTTCAATTCAAAGATGCAGGGGTGAATTGTGTGGCAGTGGGAAGTTCACCTAGGTTTAAAGTTTATGACATTGATTTTGGATGGGGAAAGCCTGAAATTGTGAGGAGTGGGACTAATAATAAATTTGATGGGATGATTTATTTGTATCCAGGGAAAAGTGGTGGAAGGAGCATTGATGTGGAACTAACATTGGACCCTAAGGCTATGGGAAGGTTGGAGCAAGATAAGGAGTTTCTTATGGAGATATAGTTTCAAACTATTAGTGTTTGTGGAATAAAGAACAAGGAATTTGGAAGAATATGTGGTTGAATGGATTTTATCCGTTTAGCTTCATTATTCTTCAATAAATATTTTATGTTGTTGTTTAGGTATATTTAATCTAATGTGTGTGTTGCTTTATATAGTATATTGCATTTGGTGCTTTTATGCTTTGATTCAGTTTGAACTTAGTAAATGTTGTTTGGAAAGTGTATGTGATCCATAATTTCATACTTGCTCTTAAAAACAGAGTGGTTCATGTTAAGAATATATTTCATTCTCTAAGTATTATGTATCATTCTTCTGATTATTTTTTTTTTTTTTTGACAAATTTTTATTTAATAATTAA
>JBBPBS010000738.1:1052203-1097865 GCA_037974835.1 Cicer judaicum | reverse complement strand
AGATAAATAACTAAAACAAATATTAAATAAATGATAAATGACCATAATTATATTTAAGTCAAAAATTTGTATGCAACAAAAAAAAAAACAATCCTCTCTTATCCGAAAATGAATAATTCATTTGTAAGAAAGTTGTCTCAAAATAAATAATTATTTTTAAATTATACTATTAATTATTATTTTTTCCTTTTAATTATATCCTCTAATTAATATTGTATACATCGCTTTTAATTTAATATTTTAATTCGTTGTTACTTTGAACTCCAAATTTTCTAACATAAATATTTTAATAAAATTATTATTTTATTTATACATATTTTTTTAATTAATATAACATAGTCAATTAAATCATTCACGTGACCCATAAAAGAAAACGTGTGGGTTCCACTAGTGGTGCATAAAGGCAATTAGTACCCGGAGTATGTCACATAGTTTTGGTGCAATACAGCAGACACTATGCTATCGACCTAATAATTATTAAAATGTTACGGAACTGTGGAACTCATATACCATACCATACCATACCCCAATAAATTTCACTGCAACCCCTATCCTAGTGAGTTTTATAGCGCTTCCATCCATCCCATATTACATAAATACTTATAATTAGAATAGTACATTTTATAACAATTTTTATGGGCTGAAATTAAATTTAACATCCCCATTGGTTATGATACTTAACAGAACATGTAGAAACCTATACTTACTAGTTTCTATAACCTATGTCACACTGTTCTTGCAGTCCTGCCCCTTTCTAACATCCCCATGTGAGTTACTCAATTTTGCAAGTGAAACAGATAGAACAAACCTTCCTGCATTGTTTCTCTTGGATACTTAATTTATGTCTCCACCGAAACATTAAATTTGGGGAAATTGGATTTAAAAAAAAAAAAAAACTTGAGTCCTCTCCTTAATTTATATATATATATATATGAAAAATTATAATCTGAAGCCACCTTTAATGGTGGTTAACTTTGGACTCTATTGAAAAATTATTGGAAGTTTTAACAATAATTGACGGTATTTTTGGAAGTGTAACTGTTGTTGAGATTTAAAACCATGCGAAGAATAAATTAAACTATACTCAAGTATGATTCTCAATTCTTCAAACGATAATTATCTTGAAAAAGAAATTACGTCCGTCATATGTGAGTCTCTTAACTACTCTAAAGAGTACTAAGTACATTGTATTTGTGTTTGAGACACTGAATTAAAAAATGTATAAAGTAAATTAATTGATAAAAAGATGGGTAATGGGTAAAAAACTTGTTTGATTGATTTAATCTATCTATAAGTACTAGGATTTATAGGCAAAATTAAATCTATAGATTATGAGTTGTTGCCTACAAAATGTAGTCTTGTTTGGCTAATTACGCAGATAATGTGTGACGACAACTTCCGCTTGTGAAAATTAATGGTGTCCCATGTAACACCCCGATTTTTAACAGCGTGAGTGTATTTTTTTTTCTTCAAAAATCAACTAATAAAATACCAAAGCGTTGCACAAACGACAATTGTCATAATTAATTACATTATAATTATAACAAACTGAAATAGTTTTGAGGCGATAAACCAAAATATCCAAATATAAAATACGTCGGGGATATGAGACCTATCAGACATCGCTCATACCCCTAGGGTATTCTCGGAAGACACTTGTGCAAGTACTGCTTCAAGAAATACTAATCCCCCCGTGGTCACGTAAAAAAAAATGGAACATGGACCCACCAAGGCAGAAGTCATCTGACCGTATAAGTATAGTTACAGTCATCTCGAAATGAAATAAGTACAACCACCAAAAGAAATATAGGTGACCTTCACACACTCCACAAGTCCCGTCTGACGCAACATCCATCTTCGAGGTAATCTCCTCCTCATCAACATCCATAGACGGATCGCTCTCTTTAGAAGTCAGATCCACCCACGAGATAGGTGGCTTCGACGGCGCTAGAACCTCAAAACAGTCTGCTACTTTAGTGATAGTCGGTAAGGGATCATTCACTGGAAGAGGAAGCTCTGACTCGACCCGCCTAGATGGCCCTACAATCTATCGCTCCACGGGCATCGACTGCTTATCCTTTCTTCCAGTCCCTTGTCCAACCACTGTATCCTTAGCTCCCACGGTGGTCTCTGCCTCCACTCTAACTAAGGAATCCTTCGCATCTTCCCAAGCTCCACTCATCCCAAGCACTAATCTGCACGAGTGAGTTCCACAAGAAATACTGTCACAACTTTCCTACTAGTCCTCACTACCCTCTCTGTATAAGTAGCCCTACTTGAGATGGGGTCATATACCCAAGCAGTTGACAAGTCTCGATCAGGGAAGTCTAACAACGTTTCCTTCGTCAAGGTAACAATTGGTGGAATGAACTCGGGTATCATCTGAGGGCAAAGCCCAAATTTCCACAATAATTGTAAAGGGTCACCAACCGAAATTAACAAATAATACTTAGAAAAATTCTTATATTTTCAAATGCTCAAAAGAATCTTTCATCTTAGTATACTCCTAGAAAGGGTTTTCATATGTCCAAAAATGCATAAACCATGTTGAAAAATGAAGTTTTAACAAATTGCACAGTCGTAGCCAAATACAATAGAGAAAATGCAGATTTTCAGTTCTAAAATAGCTCTAAATCAATCAACACTTCAAACATTAATATTATCAATTATGAACACATAATTAACACCAAATTAATCTCCGCAAATTCACACCTCAATCACACATCGAATATTCATAACATCATTTACGAACACATAAGTACATCGAAACGTAATCAACCCAACTTCACCTCTAAGCAATTATGGCAAATCGCAACAACAACTGAATATGTATATACAATCATCATAGTATAACAAACATGACTCGCGTGCCAAACATTCTAATGCAATGCGTATATGCCAAAATGCATGATTCCAGAATTCCAAACCAAAACCCTCCTCGAATGGTGTAAATCATAATTGTACAGCCACTCACAGACCAATACTAATTTCCAAGGTGCAATCCCTCACGGATCAACACGATTTACTAGCGTGAAGTCGCTCACAGACCAACACAACATACAAGAGTGCATTCGCTCACAAACTAGCACGATTTTCTAGAGTGCAATCGCTCACAGATCAACACAATCTAGAGTGCAATCTCTCACAGATCAGTATGACATACAAGAGTGCAGTCGCTCACAGACCAGCACGATTTTCTAGAGTGCAATCGCTCACATATCAACACATTCTATAGTGCAATCTCTCACATATCAGCACGACATATAAGAGTGCAGTCGCTCACCGACCAACACAATTTTCTAGAGTGCAATCACTCACAGATCAACACATTTTAGAGTGCAATCTCTCCCAGATCAGCATGTCGCGAAAATCCCCGCAAGGATAAGATGAACCAACAATTCACACGACATCATCCAGTGGCCTATCATAATCACCACTATCACCATGGCCCCATCGCGGCCACCATGTACTATGAAATACATGAGCATACTCTGAATCTTTTCACCACAATCATTAAGTAATTGCAGCTATTAAAATATTCCCCATTTTTAATACTTATTTAACATTAATAATTTATCATATACAACTCAGATCATGCTCAAATATAATTATTCGCACTAATTTCAATTCCCACAAACACACATAAATTACATCTCCAAATTCAATCCACACATAAATTGAATTAAATTCCTTTTCCACCAATCCACACATAAATTTCTTTAAAAAAAAATTCATAATATTTATTATGAACACATCAATTTCACCAAACATGAATCACCATAATTTTCAAACATTAATCACCCAATCTCCAAAATTTTCAATCATAAATCACCACAACAATATTAATATATCATAGTTCTCCCCACCGCTAACTCGGTGGCAACGGTCTCGATTCTTTTTCGAGACTCAAGGAACTAACTACATAAACATAAATATTTATAACAATTTGTTCACAATAAAATAAATCCAACCACAACGAAATTCCCAAAATTAAATCTTTCTCACACATCAAACTTTTAAAACCAAATAATCTATATTATTTACTTAAAACTAAATAAAACAAATATTGTCCAAATTTCACATACACACACTCGACTATTAAAGCACCGAAATTTTTGAGTTAATAAAATACTCTAAACTTTTTTTTCTTCTTTTTAAACTCAGTATAAGAGTAATTAAAAGAGTAACATTTTAAACTCTAACCATTTTTAATTTTAATCTATCTTTTTGCTCAAACTCTTTAACTTAATTAAAATTTGAACTTTTTTACAACTTTAACAATGCTAATTTTTTTTTTATAAAATTTCAATTTCAGTTCAAACTCATTTATTTGAAAATAACTCATTACGTAACTCAAACTCATCAAATTTAATTACCGTCAATTCACACCAACAACAATCAATTCAATTTCACAACACACATATAGCACCTCAATTAAATTTCAACAATTCAAACATAACTCACCCAATTTTAAAACTCCACATTTTTAAACATAAACCACCAAATTTCATCAACTCATTTTCCACAAAATCCGCAAATATATCACATCTCAAAAATTCATAATAATAATTATGAACATCTAAATCACATCAAATATGGATCACCATAAGCCACACCTCAAAACACACAGAAAATAAATTTCACTAATTCACACATAAATGAATTAAATTTATTTTCCACAAAATCACAAATAATATCCTAAATGCAAACTAAAAGTTTGGAAGGAGCTCTTACCCCCGTTATAGCTTTAACAAGCGATTACGACACCGCGATTAATTCCGGTAAAATTTAAGTTCGTGACGTCGCTTCGAAAACTAGCTCACTAGCACCATAACGTGACAATAAGCAACTTTTTCTTCTGTCACTTTTCGAATGGAAGTTTAGATTTAGTAGATAAATGAGAATTTGTATTTTATGGTTTAGGTTTTGTTTTTGAAAATAGAAGAAAGATGGAGAAGAAGATCGCGAGGTATGGGGAAAATAGATTTTGCTTTCTCTCTGTTTCTAGCTTTCTAGCCCTGCCTTCCTCTCATATATATATATATATATATATATATATATATATTATAATTAAAACTAAACTAACAAATATCTAACAACTCTTATAAACATCTCTTCTCCAATTATTTTTTTAAAAAAATATCTACTCTCGTCGCAACTCAATTGATAGATAATTTTTTTTTAGCAACAAGTGACATTTAAAAATAAATATGCCCAATATTAAATTCTTCGTAACATAATTAAATTATTCTTCGACAAATAATTTTAATCGGGTCTCAAAATATATATTAAAATATATATAAACATTAAACATATTATTAATTCTAATAAAATATATTTTTGATATTTAATTCACAAAATTAAATAAAATTGGCTAAATGCCTCAACAATTCAACACAAAACACACTAAAATTTGCATAATTTAGAATTTAAAATCTAAGGGTCTTACACCCCACAATAGGCTCGTTTTTCGTATCTTTTAAGCCTGCCCCATTGGAAATATATATGTGTGCCTTTTCATAGAATTACGCATCCGTGTTGATTGCTACTGGTGCTAAAAATATGGAAGATGAATGCAATTGTCAAATTATCAAGTTAAATCGAGCCATGAATCATTCCAAAAACTCTTCGACTTTGGTGGACTTCTGTAAACTCGAGAAAGATTTGACTGACTCATATTCGACTATTTCTTAGACACATGATCTCACTTTGACTAAGGGGAATTTGGCTACCCCAAAATTATACTTTTTTGGTTCTTGACTAACGAATTATTTAATCTTAGGTGTAAACAATAAGTTAACAATTGGCCTCTTCTTTACATCTCAAATAGTGTCTGAATTGTTGTTAAGTCAACAAAATGAGTTTTAAATTAAATATTAATTTAACATCTATTTTTATCGAGCTGACTTCGATCATGACTTTATCTCGGTTGTAAAGATCAAAAGGAATCATTTTAAAGAGTGTCATCAGTCTTCATTAAAATTTAGGGTGACTTTTATGAACTTATCCACAGTTGTCCGCCTGTCTATTCTATTATATCTACATAAAAATAAATCACCGACATCCTTAAGTCCTAGCTCAATTGAAAAAAACTGATATAGTTAGATTCGACATATTATCCCAGATTCAAACAAAAAACCTCACAATTGTCTATAAATTTATGGTAGTATTTATTATCTCTTCTACAACAACAAAAAATTACCAATAAAAATTCCAAATTATCCATCTTTAAATTTTTAACGTATTAATTCTAAGGTTTATTATGTGTTTTGACCATTTTTCTCCATTCTTTAATATTTTCCTCTTTTTCCTCCTAAGAATGTTAATGTCATTTGTATTCTTTCTTATTTCTCAAATAGTGCGGCCTCACATTTTCTTCTTCTTCTTTTCTTTATTTCCTCTCTCTCTCTCACATTTCCTTCTATCATCTTTTTTCGCTAGCTATATTAATAACTTGTATTTGATTATTAGTGTATTGTTTGATCTTTTACATATAAAAATAAGAATAATTGTAATTTATTAATTATAATTTATCATGCAAAGCATATCCAAGATAAATGTTTGTCCCCAGTCAATTAATTAAAAGATGATAATATTGAAGTAGTAATATCAATCACAAAGAATGGAGATTTGAATTGTGATCCTTTTTTAAAACGATAATTCCTACTTTTATTTTAAATTAACTCAAAATTAATATTGGTTACAATTATAAATCCATAACATTATTGGTTAGTTAAAAACAAATGAAACGTATTATTTCTATGTGATTACTGATAGTGAGTGAGAAATAATAAATGATAGGGATAAGAAGATCATACAATGATATATCTTAGTTCAACCAAAGTGAGCTACATCAAGTCCTCACAATATGTGAGTTTTTCTACTATTATGTTTCGTACAAGAACGTTCTTACTTTTACATAATCTTTTTTGATCTGTTATAGAGTCCATCTTTCAGCCTTGAAAGAATTTTTACAGTTACATTTCAATCCAAAAAGGATTTATACAAATTACCTTTTAATCACTAAAAGGATTTTTACAATATACTCAAATTATCTAAATAGATAGACTTGAGTTTTTAATGATGTTATGCTAAAAGATTGTATGATCAGAATCTACTTAACACTTGTTTGAGATTGATTCTAGCAATAAATCAATAATCAGATCCTTGAATATAGTGAAAGAGAGAGCTGGAGTTTTTGCTTGATTGAAGAGTTTTGTTTGCTCGAGTATGATTGTTTGAGTAATGAAATGATTGCACTAAAAACTCTTGTTATTGTCTTCAACATGATATTCCTTTTATAGACATGATGAAGGTTAGAGAAAGCTCATTATAGCCTATTTTTGAAGAGAAACATTTGTTTAGAGTTATAATCAATAAACATATGTACTATTTAATCCGTAACGTTCTTCTTTTGCAACCAAAACGTTTTTGATTTTGTGTTTGAATGAACAACGTTGCTGAGGATTTAGCAATTTTCTAGTGTCAGTTCCTTTGTCTCGGAGGCATGATGAGGTTTCTGTTAAAGGTGCAACAACAATGTCCTTTCATCCATGTTTTCCCAACTGTACTTATTTGTAGTTCATCAATCTGGAGATTGATTTGGTTATTATTCTTGATGTTGTTTTTTTTCTTGTGGCCTTTAGCTTTACTTTTGAGCTTGATCATTATTTTGAGTAGCCTTGATATTCGTTTATCTTAAGATCTAGACTTTGGTAAATTATTCGTTTTACTCTTGTTCTTAAATCGAACTTACTAGAATGATCTTGATAAACCATAATGATATTGTTATAAACCATAATGATTTTGATTTGCACAAAATGATACTCTTATAAACCAGAATGATCTTGATTACCCAAAATAATCTTGTAATCAATTTCCAGTTTAGTTAAGGCATGACTTATTTTGATTTATGTCATAGTATTATCGTTGCTTAATGTACAAATATATTTGATCACCTAACTTTGAATAAAAACACTCAAGAAACAAGTTAAATAGCAACACAGTTAGAATAATGATTAATGATTAATTAACTTTTTTGTTTATCTTCAAAAGACTTGATTTGGGATTGTACCTTAACAAGTATTATGTTACTTAAGAGGATAGTTAAACGATTATTTGACTCACGACCTTCATTTCACCACTAAGGAATAAAAATCAATTGCTGGAGGTTCTTCTCCACCATGTTTTTTTGTCCAACATCGACGAAGAAGCCAATGAGCTATTGCAAAACCCAATCAGAGTCGTTCGGAGATAGTCCCGACTCATTGACAAGCCAAATAAGGGTTTGACTCACATGGAAAATAACCATATTGGGATCCAATGGCTATTCCTGGAGAACGAAGAGACTACTGATTTCATTCCTTGAGCTTTATACGAGGAAATTCCACGCTGGAACCCCATTTCCTTCAGCCATAGTCTTCACCACTACTCCTCTTTGTTGGAAATGTACTTCAAGAAATCTCATAATGAAAACACTACGCATTAATCATTGCGACACCAGAGACCCTCTTGTAGTGAAGGAGGGAAAATGGATGGCAAAGGAGAACAAAGAGAAATGATTCCCTATGTTGTTGTAGACGTTGCCACTACTACGATGAATTGATGTCTAAAGAATCAAGCTTCAATGAAGAAGTGCCACATCATAACACTTTTTCAAACAAGATTAATGAATACCCATTACTTAAATCTCTCTTGAAGCCTCCTCAAATGAACACCTACAATGAAACCAATGACCTCGACAAACATGTCCAAGGTGGAGACACTATCACTGGTTTTCGAGATGCTAGAGATCTTGCCAAATGAAAATTATTCATCCCCACAATCAAAAAAACTTAAATGGGTTGGTTCAAAAGTTTGAAGGTGCAATCAATAAATTCCTAAGCAGAGCTTTGCAGAAAATTTACATCTCACTTTACAACCTCTAGGAAGCAACCAAAGTAAGTGGAAAGCCTATAAGCCATACACCAAAATAAAGATGATCCACTAAGGGTGTATATTGAAAGCATCAAAAAGAAGTTGTGAATGTCAAAGATGTTAATGATAGGATGAAAACATATCTGCTCCAACATGGTCTGATTTGAGGAATCAATTTTTCAAAGAGTGTCATCCTAAAAAAGCTGAAAAGCTTTGACCACTTGTTGGAAAGGGCAAAAGACTACATCTGATATGAAGAACATATGAAGACCAACAAGGTCATTTACATCATAGAGGTAAGAGCCACTCAAGAAGTGAAACACATACTAGAAAGGAAAAAAAAGAAGGAAGGTCGAACAAGGATAGGGAAAAGTGGGGTCATATCCCCTAATATTTGGACTATATACCTATAAATGCGATCAGGAAATATATTTTCAAGAACTGCTTTAACGTTGAATACAAGGAAGTTGGGGTGGAGTTTATGCATCCATATCCATTGCTTGTTTATGCTTGTGCTTCAAATTTTGATTATTTTGAAATTTTGGTGTTGGGATTTATTGAGTTTCATTATATGGGACTTGGGTTGTCTCGTTTTTTGTGGTATCATAACAAGTTTGTTTAAAATGGATTGTGAGTGTTTAGAGTTAGACTAGTTGAGTTAAATTTGGTCCTCATTTGAGATTGACTTTATAAAATGGGCATAAAGTTTCAGTTATATTGCTCATGGGTAGTTTTTTTCCATGAGACTTATATTTTCCTATTATAGTTTTCATGAGGTATATGTACCCATATTCTCGCAATATTTTTTTTAGTAAAATCTTAATAATTCTTTTCAGGAAAATGATGACTGCCAACACTCAAGGTAGAAGTATAAGAGTTGGATCATGAAGAAAAACACCCAAACTCATAGGTTTAGCTAAGACCCCAAGAACTAGAGAAGGAAATCATGCAAAAGGAAATTCTACCATTACATTTGGAGAAATTTAAGGAATTAATTAAGAGGTTTTATTGTTAGAACAAAATTGGTTTCAAGTACTATGACCCTACTGAAGTAAAAGTGAATGTCATGAGAAGGGGAGGGGGTTGAATTGTGACCCTTTTAAAATTTAGTTCCTTCTCTAATATTATCCTCTCATGTTGTCTTTGGAGTGAGGATGGTTAGATGAAAATAATCCTCCTCTTATTGAGAATGATCTAAAGAAGAAGAATATGAGTTTGAAATATGTATGATAAGTGTACTAATGATATGAATAAAACAAATATAAATAGAGTAGAGTTTAAAAAGATTCACATACATAATTGATACTGGCTCACCTAATATAGACTACTCCATTCCTCACAGCTTTGTGAGATTTTCACTAGTGCTCATAAACTCGTCCTCTGATCTACACCTTTTCAACTATGTATTTTCTTACCTCATCAGGCTCATCTAAATGTATTTTTACTAGTCTCGACAGACTTACAAAATAACTCCAATTTATATCAACTTGAAGATATACAAGTGGTAACGTGTTTGATTTGTTTGGGATCAAATTACAACTTTCTAAGATAAGATAATGATTGGAAGTTGTATATAACACACTCAATAAAAATAATCATCAGATCTGTTTATGTTTGCAAGAGTGTGTAGAATGAAGAGAATGATGATAAGCTTGAATAACTTAAATATTTTCTTGTAGATGATTCTCTTTATGTTTGAAGATTAATACTTCTCTATTTATAGTTGCGTCTGGAGCTTCAAACATATGGATTAACAAAATATAGTTGTTGGAGACTTTGCTAAGTTTCCTTGGACTTGTCTTTATTTTCAAAAATATCATTTAACCTTTATCCTCTTGTTAAGTATGCTGAGAGAATGACTGCGGTGGCCTATCCTCAGATCTTGTTAGTACGAGGATGAAGTTTTTATTATTTCTGATGTGACTTGTGCTTTTTTGCTTTTCCTTTTCCCAACAATTTAAGTGGTTTGCCTTACAAATCAAGGACATCAGTTTTTGTACTTTGATACTTTTACTCATTTTTCCATGTGCGGTGATGAATAGACAACAAAAGTTTATCCTCTCTTTTGTATTGTTTATCCTCTGACATATAGGACATAAATTCATCATTTCTTCTATTTTGTTTATCTTCTGACATATAAGACATAAATTCATCATCTCTTCGGTATTTTTTATCCACTACATAGAGGATATAAATTCATCTTGTCTTCAATAATATTTATCCTCTAACATAGAGGAAATAAATTCATCCTCTCATAAATGTTGTTTATCCTTTATGTCTGTCTTTAGATATTAATTAAATACGAAGATGAAGTTTCTATTTTATTGAGTCTTGATGTGATTGTTGCGTTTTTCTTTCCTTTTTCCAACCACTTTGACCAGTGTACCCTTCATGTCAAGTACTTCACCTTTTTGTACTTTTCTGTATGTGTCAAATTTTTTATGAGGATATCCTCTGAGTCTATCCTAATCTTGAGATTGTATTCATCCTCTGATGTACCCCGACTTTAAGGATGTTCAGGATGATCATCCTCGGATCTATGTAACTCTTTGAGAGATGATTGTATGTCTTTATTTCTAATATGTGATAGTTGAATTTGGTGTAAACATGTTGACACCTTTTTTACTTGTTAGGTAACCTTCTAGAATATGATTTGTAAAAGAGATTCTTATTATCCTCTTGATCTATTATTGATGAGAAGGTTCCTTCTTGTTTCCAATACTTTATTGATGAAAATTTTGATAAATATTTATTCTCGGATATGAGATTGTGAGAATGTTAATCATCTGATTTATCCTCAGCTATAAGATTGTGAAAAATATTCATCATCGAATCTGGAATTTTCATCTTTTAATTTTCATATAGACACATCTTGACCCATAGTTTTTCTTGACTTCTTCCAAGAGATTTTATGTGTGATTGAGATGCAACATATTTTGATGATCATCCTCATCTTGAGGACAATCATATTTATATTTATGAATTAGACTTCTCAATTCTTTCATTTGCTTCATCTGGTCTTAATTCAACATTTCTGAGAGTGATTTATGGGTTTCAATTTTGTGTACAACAATTAAATTTATCTTCAACGATTCAATTTCTAAAAACAACGAAGATACAAGTTGTTTTCTGCAATGAAGTACACAAGGCCATACCTTAAACGACACATACATTACTTTGGAGCTTCTATAAAAAGGATACACATCCTGATTTGAACAAACACAACAACTCACAATAATTTCATAACAATGACATACAACACAACAACTTCAAAACATTCAAAATTTATTTAAATGTCGAGAAACAAATCTAAAAGTATTATCTTGTAAACATCCTCTTGTGAGAAATTTTTCAGTAAACACAAACACTGATTCATTTGCAACTAAGCCCAATAGTTGTTAATTTTGTCCTCAATAGCTTGACGATACAAAGTTGAAAGTTGAAAAGGATCAAACTTGTAATTCAGTCTCGTAATGGTTGCCCTTTCCTCAACAACTTGATAGAAATAAGTTGGAGGTGAGAAGAGTTAACACAATCATTTTCAAGTGTAAGTTCTGATTTAGTGTGTTTAATGGATTAAATCCTTCAAGTGGAAGAGATTGGGCGTAAATACTGAGTTAGTAGTTAACCAAGATAAATTGTTGTGTCTTTGCATTTTATTTTATCTTGTTTGTTCTATTTATTTACTTCAGGTTTAGCTTCTAGAAACAATTTTTAAAAACATGTAACACAACTCAAACTCCCAATTTCTTGTGTTTCTCATCCAATAGTCATGAGATAGATAGTATCAAGAAAAGGAGGAACCACTTTGGTGTTAACCTAGCTATATTGCAATGAAAGTTTCCACATTGACAAGGTAGAGGTATAGCGAACAAGTTTATTAGTCATATAGTAGGATCATACAACAAGGTGACACAACCTACAGTTGGAGGAGCATGGAGGACACTTCCTTTAAAGTGTTTTCATTTGGTAGGCATCATTTGTTCAAGGATTGACAAAAAAAAAAAGGAAGAAGATTGCTATAATTGCAACAAAAAAAGGGTGAATTTGCAAGGAAATGTCCTCAAGGACATGCACTAGAAGGAGGGTTAAGCCTATAGGACGTGGGGTTAGTAGAGATGCAGAACTAGGAATTAAAGTAGGTAGAGGGAATCAGAGGCCAAAATGTGTCTAATATCTAACAATCTTTTGTTTGTATTTGTTGACTCAAGGACAACTCATTATTTAATATCTTCTTATTATGTTAATTGCTTGAAGTTATTTCTGTCTGAATTACTCTATTAATTGTTAGTCTTTACTCCTACAACAATGACTCACACAACTTGCGAAGTATGCCAAAAATGTCCTATCATCGTAGAAATTAAAAACTTTATGTAAATTGCTTTACAAAAGGTATCATATGATACAACCCTAAAAACTAGTAAATATACTTTAACAAATAACTCTGAACTTCAAGTGACATGGTTATAAGAAAATTGGTAATTGATAATATTCGAAGGACGAAAGTATGAAATTTTTTTTTGTAGAAACTAAAAATAAAAGGTATTTTTATAGGACCAAAAAATTTATTTAACTCTTCTATAAATCATGCAAATCATAATTATATAACATATGGAATACATATAACAAACAAAATTTGATTCGCTGCAAAATAAATATATTAAAATTGATTCTAATAATATATAAAATATTTTCTTTTACTCCTTTAAATATGAACTATATAATGGCTAAATTTAAATTAAAACAAAATGAATCAAAAACTAATGCGGTAGTATTTGTAAGGAGAAAAAATAAAAAGACTAAAAACAATCAATCATCTTGGGACAATTTTTTAATGAATAAACCAACAATTTATTCTTTAAACTAACACTCTGTCACCCATTTAATCCTTTAACTATTAATACCAACTAAAAGTTCCATAAATTTTTTCTAATCTATGAAATTAATTCCTCTGTTACGTGATCGTTTAGTAATCCCTAAATTATGAAAATACTTCAAAATAATCTATCAATTTATATAAAGAAAAAAAACAATTTATTAAACATCACGTATCTCTTTTTCTCTAATTCCTAATTAATCTTAGATGCAAAACAACATTTTTATTAACTTCTTACACTTATTCTAAATTGCTATATTAGATATACAGTAGATATTTAATGACTTTAATGTTTAAATTTAGCTTAAGTGTGTAAGTTTTTATGCATTAGTTTTTGTAACTTTGATTTATAAGGATTAATTATCAAAAATGTATTTTACATCTTGGTACCAAACAAATTAACTTATGATTCATGTGTTTGAGGGTCCAAGAACTTTGTCGTTAAAATCGTCCCTCCTGACAAGGTTTTTTCATAAAACCATTGAATAAAACTCGAAGTCAGCAAAACACGGACAATTGATTGAGAAGACCTTTTGACATTGGAATCTTTTAAAAAAATGAATGTTTTTGCAAGTGGCAAGGAGACAAAAAAGGGGGTCTTTACTTGGAGCATCAACTGAGTCGATTGATTATGTGTGGTGGCTATGGTTTTCTGTTTCACCGAACCAAAGCGTGAAACAATGGACTTTGTGAGGGAAGCGAGAAACAATAATGAAAGAAGCGATTCAAAAAATGCATGAAACGAAGAACCAGTGATGAAACAGTGATAAACAAAATTTGCTTGTTTCATAAGTTCGAGAGTTTAGGGTTTATGGTGGGTTGAGAAAAGAACAAAGAGTTTGTTTCTGAAAATTGAGAGGTAAGTTTGTTTCTTAATTAGAGAGGGAACTTTATTTTAGTGAAAAACTGAATGAGGGAATTATAAAAAATATCAATAAAAAATGCGGCAAATGAAAAATGTGTCGTAATAAAATAGACATTGACAAAAGTTTTGTCAGCCAATTTTAATTAAAAAGGAAATATAAATAATAGAAACTGATTTTTCAGTCACTAAATTGGTCTCTAAATATCATCAACGATCAATTTAGTGACAAAAAATGGTTCTTTATAGAGTTTTGTATTTTGACCTCTAATTTAGTCTTTAAAGTGACAAAATAATTTAATCTCCAAGTCGATCATTAAAAGCAAACTTTATAGTAGTGCAAAAATTAATGATAAAAAAAAAAACTAATGTGGTAGTATTTGTAAGAAAAAAAAATAAAAGTAAAAAGACTAAAAATAATAAATAATATATTTTTAAGGAAAAAATACATATTTAAATTTAAACACATACAATTGATTAAGGTTGTAAACCCTAATTGAGTCAAATAAAAGAAAAAGGTTGTAAACCCTAATCGTATAATGCCGACGCTGAGGTTTTACCCTAATAAAGAAATGGCACATATACTTGTGAACTTTAATAATTACAGGAATAAATAGTTTAATTAACAAGAAAATTTACGATCCTTAGCTATAGTTTCTTTTTTGTTGTTTTTATTACTCATATAGCTATAGTTAGAAGGCTAACGCAAAACAAAAGTCTCTATCACAAAGAAAATATTATATATTTTTTTCTTCTCAAAATAATGATCATAATTGATCTAATTGACTAATTTACAGAAATTAAAAAAAATATCTAAAGATAATAATGATAATTTTTAAAAGTTACCTTTATTTAAAAATGCTGTGTTTATTACTATAATAAATATAGTATTTTTTAAAATAGAATTATCACAAATATAAAGTAAAAGATATTAAATTAATAGTGGCGCATGTATTATTAATTTGATAGTTATAATTGGAAAAAATTAACTAATACATTGCAAAGTTAAAATCAATTATATTGAGACAATTTTTTATTTCTAAAGTAACACTCTCTCATCAATTTAATCATTAAACTATTAATACCAACTAAAAGATCCATAAATTATTTCTCCATCTACGAAGTTAGTTCATCCATAAAGTGATCATTCATTAACCCCTAAATTATTAAGATACTTCAAAATAATTCATAAATTTTTATAAAAAAACAAAAATTTATAAAAAGTTTATTTATTTTTTGTTAAACACCACATATCTCTTATTCTCTAATTTCTAATTCATCTTAGATACAAAACAATATTTGTATTAACTTCTTAGACTTATTCTAAATTATTTTATTAAACATCTAATAATTATTTAATGACTTTATTGTTTAAATTTAACTTAAGTTTATAATTTTTTATTCATTAATTTTATAACTTTTATCATAAAGATTAATTATCAAAACTGTATTTTACATCTTGGTACCAAACAAATTAACTATAACCAGAAAAGTAGCTAAAACATGAGAGAGAAACAAAATCCAATAAACCAGTAAACTACAAAAACAAAAAAGAAAAAAAAAACACAAATAAACCATTAAAAAGTAAAATCAAAATTTATCAAACCAGTCAACGATTACTGTAAGGACAAAGTCATGGATTTATGTGATTTTTTATTGTACAAACATTTTAATTTTTTTTTTTTTTGACTCAACATAACAATTATTGTGAGACTAAATTGTTGCGAATAGATCATTTAAGGACACTATCGGTAGGAACGGCCCGTAGGTCAATAAAAGTCCACAAATTCAATTTCAATTCATAATGAGTCGGTTCAAAAATAATGTTTTATGTACGAAAGATTATAAAAGCTTAATTTGTATAATTGTATCACATGTTCTGAAATTGTGTCATTATAGACACAAAATATTGTACTACCTTTTCCATTTTTTTACCAGTGGAGGATTTAACTAAGATGTAAAATAATACAGCTGTCTTGGAAACAATTTTTGTTGCTTTGCTTTTGTCTTGGTACGAATAATGCTTCAGGTCACAAATCTATATTATTTAGACACACCAATAAAAAAATGTAGAAAAATAAGATTTTTTTATTATTAGTATTAAAAAATTACATAATATTTTTTTTATGTGTATAAATGATTTAGATTTGTAAAATGTTTATGATCATACAAGAATTATAGTCAAGGACTCGTAATATGTTTTTTTACAGAAATAAAACTATACTTTGACAATATTCCTCCAACATCATCTATGACTGAGTAATAATCACGTTAATCTAATAAAATCAAAAAAGTTTAAATTACTAATGTTATAACAGTTAATTGTTAATTTTGTAGTTAGAGGAAAATTAAACTCATAACCTCTTATCACTTAATTTTATGATTTTCCCCCAAATAATAATAAAAAATTATGATTTTATCTAATTGATTTTGTATGATTTACATCCGATCGTAAACACCTATAAAATATTGAATATTTTTTTGATCTTAATAATCCAATTCTAAAAAAAAGATAAATAAAAATCAGTAATTCAAAATTTAATCGTGAAATTTTAATTAAATATTATTCTAACAAAAATTAAAAATTCAATTTTTCTTAATTCATTTGTTTTTAACTAGAATTTATTAACTATGAGTCAAATTGATTTTGATTGTTTGAATATAGAACACTAACAAGTGTGTTGCTAACACTTTTTAGTAAATATTTTTTTGTGAAAATAAAACTCAACTTCAACTGGGCAAAGCCCTCTGAGGTATAGTTATGACCCAAAGTCTGGGTAGCTCAAGTCAGCACAAAGCAATCTCACAAGTGGGCTTGAGATTTACGTTTGAGAAACAACTGGGCTTTATTGCTTTTTCTCTATATCTTTCTGTTGTTTTTGTTTAGCTATGGATTGGGCTGCAATGCAAAGTTTGTTGGACATTTGCTTGTTTTTGATATTTTTGACAAACATACATCATTAAATAAATCTGACATTGTAAATTGAGAAAAATTTCAGGACCAACAACTCAACCCTACAAACTTGAGACAATTGCTTGAAACTTAAGAAATCAACAAAAGCTTGAAGATTCACAGACAAATCGATTGGTCAAATCGATTCTGTAACAGGGTTGAATGAAATTATGCAGTCTAGGATTAAGCAATCGATTGGCAAAATCGATTTGCACATTTAAGTATGTTATCAATCGATTAGACAAATCGATTGGTACATCTATCAGAAAATAAATTGTGCAAGTCAGAGAGCCAGTTAGCCTCAAATCGATTAGGCAAATCGATTGGTTAATTTTCCAGGACTGAACTGATTGCTCACTTCGATTAGACAAATCGACTGGTATATTTACTGAAATTAAAATGTGCAAGTCAGTAGCCTGTCTTGCATTCAAATCGATTTGGCAAATCGATTGAGCCAATCATATCCGTATTGATAATTGTCTATATCGATTGGGATAATCAATTTCGAATGTCACAGAGCCAAACCAACAATGAGCAAATCGATTGGACAAATCGATTTACCCAAATTAACTTCAAAATAAATTTGGTCTGGGACATACGCAATCGATTAGCATAATCCACTAAATCATTTATGTTGAAATAAGTTTGGCATCAATTGACTGGTTAAATCGACTGAATGAACCAAACAATATAATGAGCTTTAGACTTAAATCCGCAATTGATTAGACACATCGATTATGTTGTTTTAAATCAATTTTGTATCTTGTCAAATCGATTGGGAAAATCGATTTATGTAAATCATTGTGTCTCTGGAACCAGTGAAATCGATTGACCAATTCGATTGGTACAAAAGTTTTTAGAAACAGTGATGGATTAAGGATTATGTATATAGTTGCATCGATTGGGCACATCGACTGTTTTGATCTCGTTGTTGGAACAAAACACCACAAATCGATTGTGCACATCGATTCAAATATGAACATCCATCCAAGTCTGAAGAACTCAGGTAAACTAATCGATTAGGTAAATCGATTAGTATGTGCAGTTTTAAGATATAAGATAAACAAGATTCGCGAAATCGATTGGACAAATCGATTAGCTTGCTTTACAACTTTAAGAAATCGATTGACACGTTGTTTTTCTTGAAACTATATAAACTGCATTTACTCATTTCTTCTCAAAACAACTTGATACAACTAGTGAATAATAATTTTGACAATACACCTTCACTACATACACAATACTACTAATCCTTTCTCAACTGATATTACTTTGAATATCTTTTTCAGCCTTAAACAATCTACATTGGTGATCAACAAGGATTGAAAAAGACAAAAATTGAGAAACATAGCTTTGAGAAGAATGAAGATCAAGAACGTTGTATATTTGATCAATTGCAATTTCTGTAATTCAAATTCTGTAACCAAATTACTTTGAGAAAATCCAGTTACAACTGGTAGTGATCTTTTGTGATTGAGGGATCTCATCAAAAGGACATTTGACTGAAATCTTGGAAGAGTTTGCGGGAGATAAACTCTGGGATTCAGGGAGAGAAGATTAGAATAGAAAAGAAGAGTTTAAGATTGATAGGCGAGGAGCTGGAACATCTGTAAACTGATTCTAAGACATTCTAGTGAAAAGGCTAAGATCGGGTTTGATCTTAGGACTGGATGTAGGCCGTCACAAAGGGGCTGAACCAGTATAAATATCTGCGTACACTTTTCTTTCCCTTATCTCTTTTAGATTTCTGCAATTGTTGTGTTCTTGATATTGATCGAATGCATGATAAAGATTCTGTGATAGATAGCTTTGCATGACAAATTGTTTTGACATGGCTGCATGAAAATCAATATCTTGAATACAAATTGTTTTTGATGCACTTCTCCATATAATCAATAACTGATATTGCTTGACATTCTTTAAAATTGATTATTAGGGATCTTCCGCAATTTTGTGTTTTGTAAATTTACAATTTATAAAACTGCTGCGCATATTGTTAGAATAGATATACTTTTTGCATACATTTCCATAAAACTAAGGCCTGAATTACCATCAAAGTTATCATATAATACCTAGGATTTCTTCTCCACATACATCTTTAAAAGCTCCTAAAATATAATTTTATCGATTTTGACCCTCTCTAGAATAATCAATGATTGAATGAAATTTGTTTGAATTGATTAATTCAAATGTATATTTTAATAAATTTCAATTTTAATTTTTTTTAAGTTTTTCAAAAACTTTTTGTATTAATCAATCCACACGTATATTTTAAGAAATACAAACTTTAATTTTTAAGTTTTTGAATACTTGGTATATTTGAATTGACCAATTGATAGAGTGTCCAAATTGGTCAACTTGGACTCTAATTGTTTAGACAAAATCTCAAATTAATATGTTGATGATAAAGAAAGGTTAATTAAGATTATAATTATGATTCTGTGTATGTTGGTATTTAATATGTTTGCTTAAGTTTGTTTATCAAGATAGGTACCAAGAACATCAAAACAAATCATATTAAAGAAGAAACAAAACCAAGTTAGAAAAACGAAAAACATTCTTAACAAACTCGAAGGAAAACGAAGAACGTTCTCCACAAGTCCCATAATTGCAAAAGGTAATCATATCATATTCAAAACTTGCAAATTTGTTTTAGTACGTTCTCCAAAATATGCAAGGATAGACTTCAGTAGGAAGATCACTCCAAGAGGCAAAGGCAAACACTATAATTCATATGAAATCATTCTCCAAAGTTAAAGCAAGCAAAAAGCATAAAAGTTGACAAATTTGGACAGAGCAATCGTGCAATTTTTTTACAGTCTGTACATGTGTTGCAAAGCATGAAAAACACTTCACACATATGTCAAGTAAAAGTTAAAACTCAGTTACCACAAAGCAAGAACGAAGATCGTTCTTGATTTTCAAAAGCAATGCTGCCTAAATCCAATAGCATTATTGTTTTATGATTGATCTTATCCACTCACTGTCATATGACAATTGGACAACTCTCAACAGATAAATGAGTTGTCATAAGCTCTCTTGAAGCCTATAAAAAGGGACTTCAAGATGAAGGAAGCAATACAAATTTTACAGTCATATTCAAAATTCTTTGAGATTTCCAAACATCTTTCAAAGTTCAGTTCAATTCTCAATTAATCCCTTCTCAAACACAAGTTGAACATATTTAGATTTTGACATACTCTTTAAATCATCCATTTGTAAACTCAACACTATAGTGTGAAAGGTAGTGTCTAAATTATTTCTAAAGATTGAAAGGTAGAATTGTGGAAATCCTTTCTAAGTTGAGTCAAGAATGTTTTGCAATACAAAAGGAGAACGTTCTCCTTAAATCTGAAATTGAACTTTTAAAAATGATTTTTCTAAATTCATTAAAGCAACCGAAACTTTTCAAAGAATCATGGGATCTCAAATGGGTATTTTTGATAAAGTTGGTCTTGATTTTGATAAAACACAAAAAAAAAAAAAAAAAAAAAAACTATATGACAATTTCTTCGTACATGAAAGAAAAGAACAAAAATGCAAAATTAAATTTTCATATTGCAATAAAATTGGACATCTGGAATTAACATGCTATTTTAAAAAAAGGGACGAAAAAATCAATAACAAAAGGAATTTTAAAAGGGAGAAACATTCTACAGAACTTACCCAAGAGATTTTAAAAAGGAGAATGTTCTCTTGGTAGTTTACAAAAAGGATAACGTTCTAGAACAAACACAAAACCTTCTCCATAAAGCTTAAAAATGGGAGAACATTCTGGAGGCTTATCCAAATCAGTGTAAAAAAAATTTAAAACTCATATCTACAAATCTTTTCCAAAACCAACAACAAGATGTTCTCATTGTTCCAAGTTTGGGCACCTTGAGTCGAAATGTTATTTTAAAAAATTAAACTTTAAAACTAACTCCCAATGACCCAAAACCAAGTGGGTACCTAAAGTCAATATAACAGTTTATGCAAGTTAGATGTCAAAATGTCGAGAAAAAACCATGATTCTTTGACAGTAGCTGCTCAAGGCATATGAAGGGAGATAAACAAAGCTTTCTATCCTTCACTAATAAGGATGGAGGACTAGTAACATTTGGTAACAATGATCAAGCCCAAATTAAAGGTTAAGGCATAAAAGGCAAGGATAATTATGACAAAATTAATGATGTTCAATATGTTGAAGGATTGAAACATAATCTTCTGAGCATTACTCAACTCTGTTATAATGGCTTTGAATTTGTTTTCAAACCAAACATATGCGAAATCGAAATGGAAAACTCAGGTGAGACTTTATTTTCTGCATCCAGAAGGAAAAATCTCTATGTTCTATACATTGAAGAATTATCAATTGAATCATGCTTCATGCCCATTAACAAAGATAAATAAATATGGCATAAGATGTGCTGGACATATAAGTATGAAAAAGAAACTTCTGAACTTTGATAAAGATAAGGTATGTGAAGCTTGTGCAAAAGGAAAATTAGTTAAGAGCATTTTTCATGCAAAAGATTTTATATCAACTAAGAAACCCCTTAAATTACTTCACATTGATCTTTTCGGTTCTATCAAAACCACTAGCCTAGGAGGTATGAAATATGGGTTTTTTATCGTTGATGATTTTTCTTGATACACATGGGTGCTATTTTCAAAACAAAAGGATGATGCCTTTACAACCTTCAAAATATTATGTAAAATAATCCAAAATGAAAAATAATCCAACATAATATCACAATATATCTTGGGCAAGAACTCCTCAACAAAGTGGAGTTGCTGAACGAAAATATAGAATATTGCAGGAGATGACAAGAACCATCTTAGAAGAATCAAATGTTGAAAAATATTTTTGGGCTGAAGCCATCGACAACTCATATTATATTTTGAATCGTGTATCAATAAGAAAAATCATAAACAAAACACCCAATGAAATCTGGAAAATAGTAAGCCAAATATTTCATATTTTCACCTTTGGATGTTACTACTACATCTTAAATAACAAAGGCAACTTGGGAAAATTTGATGCAAAATCAGACAAAGTGATTTTCTTGGGATATTCAACATAATCTAAAGGATGTCGTATTTTTAATTTTAAAAACCAAAACTATTGAAATCAGTATGCATGTTTTATTTGATGAGTTTGATGACCTTGATCTAAGAGAGAAAAATGGCGAGGAGGAAGAACAATCTGGACAGTCGCAGCAGATTGTTCTATAGGAAAACGAGGTTGATAAACAATATTTGTTTCGAACTCTCCCAAAAGCTGGAAACTAATAGAAGATCATCCACAAAGTCAAATAATTGGTGATACAATTGATGGCATTAAAACAAGAATGTCATTTAAGGACGATGATAACATCAACATGGCAATGATATCTCAATTACAACCAAAATCCATCAAGGAAGCCATAGTTGATCAATATTGGATTGAAGCAATGAAGGAAGAACGCCTTCAATTTGAAAAGAATGAAGTTTGAACTCTTGTTCTAGATCCACAAGATCAATCCATCATTGGAACAAGGTGGGTATTTAGGAATAAGCTTGATGAAGAGGGAAGAGTAATTAGAAACAAAGCAAGGGTAGTCGTCCAAGGCTATAATCATCAAGAAGGAATAGATTATGAGGAAACCTTTGCTCCAATAGCAAGGTTAGAAGCCATACGAATCCTTCTTGCTTATGCGTCTCATAAACTCATTAAACTTTTTCAAATGGATATTAAAAGTGCTTCTTTAAACAGTTTTTTAGATGAACAAGTTTATGTTTGCCAACCTCCTGGTTTTGAAGATCAAAACAAACCAAACCATGTTTTTAAACTCGTTAAAGTTCTATAAGGTTTGAAAGAAGCCCCCTGAGCATGGTATGAAAGATTAAGCTCATTCTTGATCAAAAACAGATTTTCCCGAGGAAAAATCGACACAACACTTTTCAAGAAAACAAACAAATATGATTTACTCATTGTTCAAGTATATATTAATGATATCATCCTTGGATCAACAAATGAAAGGATGTGTGGTGACTTTTTAAATCTTATGCAAAGTGAATTTGAGATGAGTATGATGGGAGAGTTACAATATTTTTTTCTTGGATTACAAATTAAGCAACATAAAGATGGAATCTTCATATGTCAAGAAAACTACATAAAGGAATTATTAAAAAAAATATAACGTTAGTGAAGCTAAAACTAGGACTACTCTCATGCATCCATATCTTTATTAGATAAAGATGAAAAGGAAAAATTAATTTCTTAAAAATAATATAGGGGAATGATTGGTTCTTTACTCTATTTTACTGCAAGTAGACCACACATTATTTTAGTAGTAGGATTGTGTGCTAGGTTTCAATCTGCACCAAAAGAATCCCACGTAATTGTTGTAAAAATAATTTTTTGCTATCTAGTCAGTACTACTGATCTTGGCCTTTGGTATAACAAAGGTTCTCAATTTGATCTTGTAGCTTAATGTGATGCAAACTATGCTAGAGATAAGATTGAAAGAAAAAGCATAAGTGGAGCATGTCAGTTCCTAGGAGAAGCCTTAATAAGCTAGTCATGTAGAATGCAAAATACAATTGCTCTATCAACCACTGAAGCATAATATGTTTCAGCAGCAAATTGTTGTTCACAAGTGTTATGGTTCAAAAACCAACTGGATGATTTTTTAGTAAGTTATTCTCATATTTCAATCTATTTTGATAATACTAGCGTTATTAATTTCTCCAAAAATTCCATTCAGCATTCCAGATCAAAGCATATTGAAATAATACACCATTTTATTAAAGATAATGTGAATAGAAAGAAAATTGAATTAATCTTTGTTGATACAATGAATGAGCTTGTTGATATTTTCACAAAGCCTATTATTGAAGAGAATTTTATTTCAATCAAGGAACGAGTAAAACTCATCAAAAATCCCGCTCAGAATTATTAAAAAAAACTATAACCAGAACATTCTGGTCATAACAGAGAACGTTCTCTGTTTATGTGTGCTTTTTCAAAACAGCTCAAGAACGTTCTTCGTTCTTTATTTGAAGCAAAAAATTCAAAAGTCAACTTCTGAACACGTATTATCGCCACTAGTCAGAAAGTAACGACCACTCCACCCGTCATTGTCACATCACCACCAATCTTCCTTCTTCCTTATAAATGTCTGCTCCATCAATCAAATACAAGTGTGGCACTCTCGTTTCCCTCAATAATTGCTCATAATAAATTCAAAAGTCACTCTCTTTTCACTAAACCACAACTTTACACTTTATGGAAAAAAAAACGTTTTTCTCACTCCAAATGTAGATCAATGCGTATTATCGTTGGTATTGTGACCTCCAAACCGAAAACAACTTACCAAACGATCCACATAATCTCTTATGACGATTCTGATTCCACACCATTATCAAAGATTCCTACTACAGAGCCAGTGCCATCAACACAACCCTTAAAAACCTCAAAATCCCAAACCCCTCAAAGAACCCAAACACTCCAAAAATCCCCTTCCCAAAAGATACCATCCAACTCTAATCCCTCCAAAACCAAGACAAATCCATCACTGAAACCCTAAACTCATAATGTTCTTCAACCAAAGCTCCAAACCCTAAAACCAAAATATCCAAAATCCATCAGGGAGATCATTAGAAATAGAGTTAAATATGTTTTTAGTTCCTCTAAAGATATCAACCTTCATTTTTAATCCCTCTAAAAAAATAACTTCGAACTTTGTCCTTCTAAATTTTCTATTTCCAATTTTAGTCTATGTTGTTTTACAAAAGTTCATGTCATATGTTTCAAGTGACCTTTTCTGATGACTTATTATTGATAAGACTTTAAAATATCATTAATTTCATGATTTTACTATTTAATCTTAAATCTTTATTAATTTATCTATAATTTCAAATTAAAGATTAAATTGTTAAATTAAATATTAAATAATTAAGTTATTAAGTTAATGATATTTTAAAATTTTAACAATGATATGTCATAAAAAAAAGTTAATTAGAACATGCAACATCAACTTTTATAAAATAGCAGAGATTGAAATTGGTAACTGAATATTTAGCATGACCAAAGTTTAAAGTAATTTTTTAGAGGAACTAAAAATATATTAACCTTTAGAAATATATAGGGGAAATAAATTCTCTATAAAACCCAACACTCTAATAGTTCAAAGCTTTTAAACAAAAATTAATGCACGATACTCTAGTAATAATAAAGGAGTTTTGTCCCGCGCACTCTCCACCTGTACCTCCTACCCTAATGTCCATGGAAAATACGATATTGCCCTTTTTACTATGTATAAAACAATCAAAAAAAATTTACCACTCTATTTTTCATCTCCACTTTCAAAAATTACAAAATTGTCCTAAACATTCAAAAATTTCAAACTTTTGAAATATAAAAAAGTTAGTTTTGTTGACATTTTTGAAAGTTTTGTTAAATATGAAACTTTCAAAACTTCAATTTCCAGAAATTTTAAACAATTTTTGATAAATGTCAAAGTTTCGAAATGCATTTTTTCAGGATTTTATAAAAGTTTCGAAACTTTGAATAAATTTGAAAGTTTTGAAGAGTGTTTTTCCAGAAATCATCAAAATTTTCGAAAGTTTTGATGAATTTGAAACCTTCAAAACGTAAAGCTCGATACTTTCAAATATTTGAAATAGGTATGTTCTAGTCGCACACTTAAATTGGTTAGTTTGAATGAGACGATTATATAAATCACGCAATCATTGCAATCTATATTGGGCACATTTATTATAATTAATCCCAGCTAGTGTTTCCTCCCATGTTGCACCTAAGTACTCATGTGCAGCACTTCCAACATTATTAGTGTTCGTATTCACAAGTGCATTAAAAAAATTACCATGGGGTGAGATATGAAGGAGAGTTGTGACGTCGTCTAACGTGATGGATTGATGGTCATCTCTCCAAATAGCAAATGAAATATGTTGGTCTCCCTATGCCACCTTTCAACAAATGTAGATATCAGACCAAGATCAACCATAGTGAGGTAAGCTGAAGACAGATATAGCAGCCCAGATTCCCGAATCCAATGTTGTACAGGATCTGGCATAGGAACTTCAGCAAACTTGTTCAACTTCAATCCATGAATAATAACTTTTAATGACCCACGATCTTATGAGTAGTTACAAAACAGTTAATTAAATAAACTTAAATAAACAATTAAATAAATTTAAATAAAAAATTAATTAAATATAATTAAAATATACTTCTCTTTCCCATAGCCTCTGAGTGACGTGGTGTTCATACTATGTCTAACACAAGTGTCACCACCGGTCCCCCGGGGAATTCAGGTTGCTGATCCTGCTCATCAACATCATGAATATCATCAGCATCATCAACATGTGCAGCATACTGCTCTTCGGCCTGCTCCATCTGTGGATGCTCAAGGACATCCTCCTCCATCTGTTCAGGGTCAGTAAGCTCAGCGACATCATCCTGGACATCTTGTCTACAACGACGCTATTTAATTGGACGATATACTTCTTGCTATCGTCTGTTTGACGTTGTTGGTGGAATTCTCTCTGCACCATCACCTCTATCACTGATCTCGTTGCGAATAATTTGACCAAATGTACCTCTCATTCTAGGCATCGCAATATATCAATAATAAAAAAATGGAAGAAAAAAAACTAAAAAAATAAAAATGCATTTCGGCACTTTGGTATTGTTCCCAAACTTTCAAAGTTGGTTTCAGAAGTTTCATTCAAGGCCAAACTTCCGAAACACTTTCGGAACTTTCCATGAATTCCAAAGTTTTGAAATTGAATATTTCATGTTTATGAACTTTACATTTCAAAACTTTCAGATTGTTAGAAAGTTTCGAGGTTTTTATATTTCGAAAGTTTCATGTTCATGGGAACTTTCGAAAATTTAAAAAAATAATGTTTCGTAAATTTCAAAGTTTCAAATGTTATCTTATCTTAGAAGAAAATTGGTGAAAAAAATGAACGGAAAATATTTTGGAGGTTTGTATAGATAACCATAGAGGTAACATAGTATTTTCCATGGACATGGGAGGTGGAAGATCCAAGTCGGGGTACAAAGTATAAAACTCATAATAAAGCCCAAAATCAATTAAAAAAATTAGAGGTAGCCCAAATTGCAATAAGACTGATGGCCTAAAAATTACAATAAGATTGCTGATAAAAGAAATCGCACTAAGATGGAATTGATTAGCCTGAGAAATTCATAGAAAAAATATTACTGCAACTTTTTGCAACAATGTGTAAATACTAAATCTGTTGACTAAATAAAGCATATAAAATTTAAACAAACTTCACTTTATATGTACACGTTAGTTGTAGAATTAATTAGCTCTAAAAACCTTAAACATTTTGAATGACATAATCAAAAATAAAGAAACTAGCATAAAACTGTGATAAATCTGGAGTCATTTTGTATTTATTATCGTAATAAAAATAATATCTTTTAAAATATAAATCAGTCGTAAAAATTGACATTTTTTAAAGTTATTAAAAAAAAATTCATTTGAAGCATTTTTTAGATTATATACAGATTCTCATATTTTAAAAATTGTAATAAACAAATAAAAAGTTTCAAAAATCATTATTTTTAAAAAAGTAATATTTTTTACGAAAAAATTTATAACAAACCGACCCTGTAATAATCCCTAGCTAACATCTGAAATCATAAACCAGCTTCAAGTATTGCTATATATCTCATATACAAAATTGTCCATTTTTACACTTATCTTCTTGTTTTATTTCAATTATGGATTATAAGCCAAATTGATATTATTTTCTAAGATTCTTTTCAAATTAATATTTCAATTTGATTCCTATTGTATGTTTCTTGCAATTATTCATGCTAATATCAGCATACTACAGTCACATCTAAATAAAAGTGTTGATTTTTTTGTCAACAAGTCTTTGGATGTGTTTCCATATACAAGTCAGAAACAGAGCAAAAAAATGTGACCAGCTTTGGTGCACTAAGATAGTTCATGAATTCACATACAAACAAATAAATATTTTTTGATGTATCACTACCATTTATAAACATAATTTTAGAAATACCCATAATAAAAATTAAAAAATTTAATAATTTAATAATTATAATTAATTAACAATAAAAAAAATATTTTTTATTGATAATGTATATAAATATTTTTCTCTCTAACCCTAGCTACCCCATTCTTGTTGTGGCTAGGGGTTTGTGGGGACTTTTTCTCTAATTTTTCTAGCCTTCTCCAATTTCTTTCTTGGTCTCTCCCTCAAGTCCTCTTAAAAGTAAAGTTTAATAATATATATGAAAATAAAATATCTAGATTTTGTATCAATGCACAGTAATTCGAAATAAAGTTTAATAACGGATACACTAATATAATATATGTATGATTTCAATTTTTTGGATCTACGAGGATTAATTTTTATACTCATTAAATTTGTGGTAACCAAAATTGATTATGAACAAGGACTGATCCACTTCAAATCAATTGGAGTGAAATGCTTCAACTAAATTATTTATTTTGTTATAATGGTTGAATAGTTAAATATTTTATAGTTAGAGATTAAATATTGTTTTCTTTAAAAATTATTGAATAGTTTTATTTATGAAGAATCAAATGTACAATAATGTGAGAGATGAATCTTCGAGGACATTGTTTAATTATAGATAAACATGTTTTTGCTAATGTTGAAAATGAAAAATATATAAACTAAAAAATGGATTCATCTTTATTATAAATAAATTAATTTTATAAAATTAATTTTAGTTAAAAGTTATATAAATATAAAGTAACTTAATTATATTTGAATATATCAAAGTAAAATGAGTAGAAAAATAAATTATAGTATAAAAGTAATGTTTGAAATCAAAAGATATAAATTACAATTTCAAATTAAAAAGATTTTAAATATAAAATTAATTTTATTTTATAGTTTTAAAATATATCAATTCAATTTAACATATCTCAAATCAAATTTAATTTCTCTAAAAGAAGAAACAACACAAGCACCAAATAAAAAATAGAAATTTATTCATCAATTGTGAAAGAATTTCGTGATCCTACTAATTAGCTTTGGACCTTTCATTAAAAAGGCTTTTCTGATATAGCTTTGGTGATAAGCTGTTTTAAAACAACAAGTAATGAGTGGTGCATTTTATCCTTAAAAGGACATCAAAAAGAGAATACATAAAGGAGAATCATTACCTTGAAAAATCTCCATGACCAAGTGTTTTTTTTTATATGATATAAATTAAATTTTAAATTAATTTGTAGATGAGGCACTACCTACTTGTTAAATTGGAACATGTGGTGTGTTGGTTTAGCTTTGGACTGGTGGGCCCATGACCATACAAAGCCATCCCATATGAGGGTCATCTTGTCAAATATCAGGTAGTTCCAATATCCTAATGGACCCACCAATCAATGAATTTGCTAAGTAAAATGAATGCAAATATATATTACTGTTTTATATTTTTTTAAATTTTCTCAAAGTATTTTAGTTTGATCGAAACATAAATAAAGTTTAATAAAAAAATTAATTTAATTTAAATTTTTAAATAATTTATGTTTATTTAAAATTTATTAACTATTTAAATTCAATTATTTTATTATTAAAAGTGAATCTATAGAATTAAACAAATAATATAAATCTTGATACAATTCATTTTGTGGTGAAAATATACTTTTTATCAGATAGAATGTAAACAAACACTTTCGAGGTTTAATATGTAACTTTTAATCAAAGGGATCATATTCAATTTGAGATAATTTTAGTCTATATTATCAAGTTAGATAGGAGTAATATGATTTGTTACTTTTTTTTTAACAACATACATTTAATAATTTTTACACCACTTGGTTGAATGTAAGATAACATATGTTTAGATCCATTCAAGTTAGGTGAATAAAACAATAAATTTAAGGTTGAAAACGTATTTGAAGACTAAAATTGAATATAAAGTTTAGTTTCTAGTAAGACAATAGAGACAAGATAATTCTACTTAAAAACATCAAAAACATATTTTAGTATTTAATATATGACATCATTATTTGAAAAAATTAATGTTAAATATTAATTTTCTTCAACCTTATTCATATGCAATTTATTGTCTCTCATGCTTCCTGTTAACACGCAACGTCATCCTTTTTAGTTGGTTCATGACCTTCTTTTAAAGATGCGTTTATTAAATCTAATAAAGATTTTGTTTCAAAATAAAAAGTATGGTTAAATATTTTATTACTCGTCATAAAATTTTAAAATTTTATTTAAGTCTTTATAGTATTTTCTTCGACTTTTCAATCTCCACAATATTTTCTGTCAACAATTTAAATCCTCCGAAATCAAATTTAATTGAAGTTTTACTAGAATACTAACAAATTGTGCATATACATTTTATGTATAACGTTAGAAGTCTCAATAAAAAATAGCTCAAAAATTCAATTTCTAAGTCTAAATTTCTATTGTTTTGATTTCTTAGGGGTGTAGACTTAAAACTTCATATTTAAATAATATCTAGTTAAATTTTTTAAAAATTTTATAGGGAGAGATATCTAAAATGATATAAATATATCTTAAAAAAATTTAATTCAAAACTTTAATGGATACACATAAGTTAATTTACATCAAAAACGAAAAATTGTTAATATAAATGTCATAAAATTTAAAATTATAGAAAAACTTATCATAACAAAAAGAAAATTTAGAAATTTTATTACACTAAAAACATATTAAACCCTAATAAAATTGTTTTGCAGCAAATAATTTTTTTTGTTATACTAGAATTACTTTTGAGATGAAAAATTTAACTATATTATGAGCCATTCATATATAAAGTAGATGAATCACAGAGACATTGACATTAAAAGAATAATCTTATGGTGTGTTTTTTTTTTTTTTTGTTAGTGGTTAACTTAAATGTATATTTGCATTAATGATTATCATCTTTGAATAATTATATGTTTAATTATTGTCTTAAACCTTTTAATGTTGTAGACAAGTTTGAAAAGGGTGTTAAGTTCAATAAAAGTTGCTTTTAGTTAATGTTTAAAGAGGGTGTTGGCATATCAATATCAAAGGATAAAAAGGATAATGTATAATGAGTGAAGTGAACCAAACCAACCGTGCAAGTTAGAGAGAGAGATATGGTTTAGGGAATGTCACACTCTTTCTCTCACACGAGGGATAGGCACCAAAAGCCATTCAAAATGTTACCAAAATGCAAGTGGATTTGCACACGTGCATGCCAACTTTCTCAACAAAGCAAGTTGGTTGGTTTTCAAATGAAAGAATGTATACGGATAAAAGGAGCTTCTATTAATTTTTTAAGCTTTTACTTTTTCTTAAAGAATTTGGTGCTACTTATAGCTATCTAGTTTTTCATCATATTGACATTTAGTTAGAATCTTCAAAGGTTTAGATGATAAATAAGTTTTTAGTTTTTATTAAATATTATTATTTTTATTTTAGTTTTTATGAAAAAATTTATTAATAGTTAGTCTCTAAGAAATTTTCGTTTTTATTTTTTATCTATAATTTTATATCAATTATTGTATATTTATTAAATTTTTAAATAAATTTTTGCAGTAATACTTGAAACATTATAAAAAATTAACCTACAAATTATTTTTTTAACAGGTATAAAAATTTAGAATTTTTTAACACGTACAAAAATTTAGAAGTTTTTAACAGACGATAGATTAAATATGATTTTTAAGTACAAGAATTTTAAAAATTTATATTTAATCAATCATTTGTTAAATAATTTTAAGTTTTTGTACGAAAGTTGTTAAATATTTCCTAAATATTACTGCATAAATAATTAAAAAGTTCAATAGATACAAAATAATTGGTTTAAAATTAGGGAAAAAAATAAAAAGAAATAATTTCAAAAGACTAAATAATTGATGAAATTTTTTATAAAGGTTAAAAATAAAATTGAGATTTTATAGGGACTAAACTTATTTAACCTTAATTTTTATTGAATTGTTTGAAATGTTAATTATATAAATATAAACAAATATTAAATCTTGGCAAGAAAAAATAAAATATTTAATATAGAAGCCTTTTATAGAAATAAAGTAGATAATGTAATTGCAATTTTCTTAGCATAGATTTAGCATTTTGATAGATGTAAAAACTTGTAAATCACGAAACTTGTGATCAATTGACTCACCAAATTCGAAGAGGTTTTGTGAGTCAACTCACACTGACTTTGAATGAAATCTAGCAATTTCAAGAAACTTATGAGTCGATTCATAGTCCTGCAAGTCGACTCACACGATCAACTTTTGTCATCCACATAATAGTTATTTTAGTTAGGAAGCACCGTACTTTGGCCAACTAAATCATGTCTCTTTAAATATTTATTTCAAGCTTCATTTTTATTGAAAATACTTTCATCTATTCATCATCTTAATTTCATGCATACAAGACCATAATCAAGATTAAACATTTTTTCGGATTCAAGTCTTGTTTGTAAGTGAATCTTTGAGTGAGAAACATCAAGAGTGAGGTATCTCTTGTTGGAGTGATTGTTTCAGACGTGAGAGATCGAGGGGATATCGATTGGAGACATGTTAAAAATCCAAAAAGGGGGGGTTTCTCTTCAAAGTCTAGAGTGAGATTTACTCTAGGTTGCAATCTTGCAAAATTAAAAGAGTTATTTTCATCTTAAAAATAGTGGTTCATATTTTATCTTGAATGGTATTTCAAGAAATATGATCTATAGCATTTAGAGAAGAAGGGGTTGGTGTACAAGCCTTGTAATAATTTTAGACAGGTCTTGTAAATGTTTTATCATAATGAAGGAAGAAACTCTAACTCGATTGAACGAGGACCAGATGTACTCTACATGTAAGGACAAAGTAGAGGAACCAATATAAAAATCTCAATGTGACTTTTTTTTATCTCTTTTTGTGTTTTTATGTTCATTTCAACTTTGGTTTCTTGGTGATCGGCGGAGAAAACTCTATTTTTTTAGTATTTGAATCATAAAAATATGTGACTTTGAAAATTTCATTTTAAGACAATTTCACGACTATAATTGTTGATATAGATAATTGATTTGAAAACAAATCAACAATTATGAATTGCATCTAATATTGAATTAATTAAGTGATTCTCGTTTATTTCAAACTTGGTTAAATCATTTTCACTCTGCTAGATTCATTCAATTTGTTTTCTCTTGTGTAAAGGTGTCTTCTCAATTTGGTACAATTAATTCCAATACATGTCAAATCTTTACAAGATAATGCAATATTAATTATCTTTATCCCATCACGTATTTTTAATAAATATTTGTTGCATGATAAAATTATCTGAAAAGTCATAATTTTATTCAACCTAATTATAGAAAACTAGGGACATCTCGACCTAAAAAGTGACATCAAGAACCCAGTATCTTAATGTTATGAGTCTAACGGCTTTAAGAGTTACCATTATGGCTTCTAATGCAATTCTATAACCAAAAGGAGTGTATAATATAGCATCGATTTTCAAAGGTGATGACTATTTGTATAGGAAAGAACATATGACAATCCATATCATTTCTTTTAATTGTACATTTGGAAAGTGATATAAAACATATCATTTGAACCAACAATAATATGTGATGGTGTTGCAATTAGTCAACCTAAATTTGACAGGACAAATTTAGACAAGAAAAAAATACAATAGATTGGAAAGCTAATAATACCATCATGTCTGCTCTTCAACATGTTGGATATTATAGAACTTCTCATTGTAAAATTGTCCAAGAAATGTGGGACACTTTAGATGTCACATATAAGAGTACAAGTGAAGTTAAACGTGCTAAAAATATCATGGGTATGTATCTATAACATATAACGTATTGAGGATCTAAAAATATTACGGGACGAGCTTTAAAATGTCCTTCCTACACCTTCTTGTACTTGTTCCACTCCTTGCAAATGTAAACACAACACTGCTGTTATAATTTTCAAACACCAAGAATATGTTACTTATTTTCTCATGGATTTGAATGAATACTAAACTAATGTTAGCACATAAAATACTTATCATTAATCCATTACCCTATATTACTCAGGTTTATTCTCTCGTGGCTCAACAAGAACCAACTACCACACCAGCTCCACCTGATAACATTGTGTTCAATGTCAACTCTAGAAACCCCGACTCCACTCGACGAGGTGTACCACAACTAGGTTCTTGTAGAGGTCATTCCAATCTAAGAATCAAATATTCTATAGTAATGGTCATAAAAAAATCACATAATGGAAACTTGTTCTTTCAAGCATGGCTTTTCCTTGGATAAGCGTTTGAACAAAAGCCCTAATTATACTTCTTCTACTTTCTATGATAATAAAACTATTCAATCTATAATTTTCATTCCACAAGATTCTTCAACTTAGTTGTAAAAAGAGGATTATAAACTTATCATTAACCTTCGTCAATCTTTGTAAAAGATTTCCCTACATTTCAATCAATAAGGATGTGATTTGTGATGTTTGTCATTATGGTAAGTTTTATGGGTTTTCTTTTCCGTTAAGCTCTAGTCATTCTTTATATGTTTTTAATTTAATGCATGTTGATATTTGGAGTCCTATAAATGACATTTCAATAGCGGGCTACAAATATTTTTTAACCATTATTGATGATCATATAATATTTCTTAGATATTTCTTTTTCAAACCAAAATCTTTTATCACTTTTGTCTCAACTCAATTTTGAAAAAATATAAAAACAATTCATAATGATAATGGTGTTGAATTTAATATACCTTCATTCTATTTTGATTAGGGTACATTGCATTAAAATTTTGTTGTTAAAAGAAAATGATAGACATCTATTAAATGTCACTAGAACATGTTAGAAAATGTTGTTTAATTTAATATATCTTCTTGTGTATAGAAATGTGAACAAAATTTTGTTGTTAAAATAAAATATAAACATCTATTAAATGTCACTAAATTATAACTTTTTCACTCTAAACTTCCTAAATGTTTTTGGTCTTTTACTCTTTGCCATGCAACTTTTATAATTAATAGATTACCTATCATTGTCTTAAAAATTAAGACATATTTTGTAAGAACTAGATTCGTTCAAACAAAAACACCTATTATTGATATTTTGATGATGACAATGCAAGGAAACAACTATCTTCTAACTAGTTACTTTAAGTATGTAGATTGTTTAACACATAACAAGAATATATGTTATTGACTTTCTAACATAAGTAACATAAGTAGTTGTGACTTAGTGATAAATGTTCATGTGAGAAGCATAAAAAATATATTATTAACTAAAAAGAAAATGTATGTTTACTAATAAAAGAGTTAATCATAATTAGGAAGAAAGTCGTGTTGATCAGAGCTTTATAAAGAAGTTATGGTTTAAAGACATTAATTCACATTACAATGTAAAATTTATCTTCTAGATAAAATCACATATAAATTGTTAGAACAAATGGCTCTAATCTAAGCCTTTGATGAGTAATCATCTAGAGATATGACTAGAAAAATTAGAATTGATCAAGTTCCTATAGTCATACAAGCAATCAATCGTCCGATGAAAAGACAACAAGAAAGACATTCTTTTAATCAACATTTGCCCAACTCTGAAAATCAACAAAGATCTAGGAAGCTTAAGTTGTCTCTACTACAACGATCTACTAGTTTCATTTGGAACTACATTCTTCTAGGATAACATAATAATCATCCAAGGAAAATAAGCTAAGCTTCATCAGTAACAAGCTTCCTCTAGTGAAATTTTCTATGTTTTCAAAGAATATGACTCTACAACACGGGAATCAAGGAAAATGTCAAATCATATGAAAAGAAGTACAATGTAGTATGAAAGCTTTCACAATAAAAAGGTGTAAAGTTAAACAACTACTTATGTAATTGCAGTAGATTGTGTTCATCTTCAATGGATCTTTTTCTCAATTGACATGTTTTCAATATTATATAAATAACTTTTTTCAAATGAATAAAGTTGGTGATTTCGTCTAGTATTAGAAGAATGAGTTAAAAGATCTAATAATTTGTTCATAACATAAAAATCAAATGACAAGTTTAAAAGATCTATACATAGAAGTAAAAAGGTAATGTTCATATCTTAAAGAACATTTAAAGAAAAAGTGTTGGACATGAGAGTTAGTTGTAATATCCTCTCTTAGGAGAGTAATTTGAAATATCTTTAAATCAATCAAGTATAATCACAATAGTTCATAATGAATTATGATACTTGAATTGATATAGGATTGAAATTGTAATATTATCTCAATGACATTTAGAATCCTAAGATAAACTTTGTGTCATACCTGACATAAACATGTAAGATTGAATGTAAATCGGCCAAGTAGTGGCTACCTCTTTTGCTAAAGAAAATTCTAGAAAGATAAGTAAACATTTGGTTCCTCAATAGCATAAAAGGTTCTTGCGAAGATTATTAAGAATACTAGAAGGTCTCCCGTGGTAGCCTAGAGATGTGATTAGAACAATACATGAAACTAGAAAGGGTATTGTATAAACTCAACTCAAGAGGAAAAGTCTCCTAGTATTCTTGACGAATCAAGAAACTGTACTTTTGGTTGTTTGATGAGGCATTATATTACAAATTCAATAAATAAAGTCTGCTAGTATTCTTGAGTAGTCTAGAGATTATAATTTTGGTTGCCTACTAAGACATGACAATACATATTTAAGATGCAAGGTCTTCTAGCATTCTTGAGAAGTCTAGAAATTGTACTTCTAGTTACCTGCTGAGGCATTACAATATAGCTTGGATAGGCAAGGAAAAAAATACATAGCTTTGAGAAGCTTAGAGAATACTCAAGGCCTAGAGAGACTGATTTAAAAATACATAATGGATTAACTCTCTAATTGTAGAAGGAAAAATCTCTCTATAAGGGAAGAACTAGATGTAGCAATTGTTGTTGCGAACTAATATAAAAAACTTTGTGTGTTTTTCTTCTCTCTTATATATATATTTTTTTTGGATTCATTATGTCTTATCTTTAATCGTGTTAAATATTTGTGTTTTAAACTAACTAAGAAGATCTAAAAATGGTAAACATAATTCAAACATCTCTTTCTTGTATTTTCCGGTACCTTCACCTTTTGATATGATTTATGACATACCACCAACCTTTAATGAATTAAAAGTGTTTGGTTGGCCATGTTTTGTTTCAATTTTATTGAATCATAGAACTAAATTGGATTATGGGGCACACAAATGTCTTTTCATAGGCTTCAAAACAAAAATTAAGGATTATATTTTATTTCATTTAAATACTTGTGATATTTTTACTTCAAGAAATGTCATTTTCTATGAGTGTATATTCCCTATATTTTTATAGATTCTTCTATTGAACAATCTATTGTCTATAATGTCACAAATTACAATCTCTTTTATTTGATTATTCTATTGATTCTCATAACAACATTGTGTCACGGCTTATAAGGTCTTCTAAACCCAAAAAACAACCAGCATACTTGTAGGATTTTAAATGTAATTTTATTAGAAAAAAATCAACATTTAGTCTCTTAGACCACGGTTTCTTCTATTTTATCATATCATAACATCTACTTTGTCCGTTACTCTTTTATTTCTTCTTTTTAAGAATCTAGAACATATAAGTTGGGATGGTAAAACATGTCATGTCGTCATGTGATTAGCCCACCAAAAATTGAGGCGAGTCAACTTAGGTGGTCAAGTTGAAAGTATCACCCCATCCTACTTTGTAGCGAGCTTGTAGGTAGCCCGCCCCAAAAAATATTATTTTAATATTTCACAAAAATAATAAAAGACAATCATTATCAATCAATAAAGTCAAATGCCAAAACAAAGTCACCATTTGCCTAAAAAAAGTCTCAATATCAATTCACCAATATTATACAATCTCAAAGACATGTATTGCAATCCACTTACTTTTTTAATAAACAATTGCCCACTTATTGTTATTGTTATAGTGAACTAACAGATAAAAATTAAAAAAAAAACATATTACTAATCATTATGGATTTTAACTATGCATTCATGAACATGAGAATATATGTCCTAGCCTCCATAATGCATTGACGAACTAAGGTTATATGGTTCAATTTTTTACCGTTGTATATAAATCTTATATCCTTATTAGCTTTTAATTTGGATTGATGTGGCAGTTTTAGTATTTTAGTTTGATTGACTTCATAAAAAAAAAGGAAAAATACCAACTAAAGTCAAAAAAAAAAAATAAATAGGAGTTTTTTTTAATTTGACCTGACGCTCAATCTGCCCATTATGATCGCCCCATTTTTCAACAGGATAAACTGCGCTAACCAACATGAGTAGACGAGTTCAAACCTTCATTCGAGCCCGCCTAAAATTATGGGCCCGTGTTGACTCGATGGGTTCAACCTGTTTTGTTACCCCTACATGTAAGAAGGTTGTCAAGTATCATTGTTGGGTCACAACCATGGATTCATAAATTCAAGTTCTCAATCAAAACTAGACTTGGATTTTAACTCTTTTTCACATGGTAAGAAATCCATATGATGTAAATGGATATATAAGGTAAAGTATAAAGATGATGGTATAATAGAATGTCATCATCAACATAGACAGGATATAGAGGATCATGTCAATAAAGTTAAGGAAACATTGAAAGAGTTAGACTTAAATAGTGTATCATTTGTTCATTCGATGTTGAAGTGGAGGAAAGATTGGTGGCAGCGACAAATATTTTATTGTTGTCTCATGTTGGATGCAACATAAAGTGTTAGATGTTTAGGGTTTTGTGGTTAAAAGATGGTGATGCTTCTACTAAATTTTTTCATGGTGTGGTGGAAGGTAGAAAAATATATAATGGAATCTTAATTATGGTACTCAATGGTGCACAAGTGGAGGGGGTGAAGAAGGTTAGGAAGACAATGTTTGATCACTTTGATTCTTACTTTTGAGCCTGCTCTAATGTTAGGCTGAAATTATTGAATTTCAATTTCAATTATATAAGTTAAGGTGAGAATGAATAGTTGGTGGCTTCTTTCGGGGAGAAGAAGATAAGGTAAAAAATTTGATAATGTGATAGTTATATGACTTTGAGGCTCGATGAGTTCATTTTTACGATTTTTGAATGAGTTTCATTTCAATGGTAGACTTGTTAAATGATCAAATTGCACGTTTATTGTTTAAATACAGAAGAAGGGTAACTCGACTCAATTATCAGACTATCACCTTACTTCTTTGGTAGGGTGCATATATAAGTTGGTTGTTAAAGTATTGATCGACCGATTAAGACGAGTGATTGGAGAGATAATTTTTGAAACTCAATATGAGTTTGTAAAATATCATCAAATTTTTTATGTTATTATGATCGCTAATAAGTTAGTGGATGGTGTCAAAAGATATAAGTAAATTTTCATAAAAGTCTACTAGTAGGGGTGAATGTTAGTGCATCTTGGTTAGAGACGACATCGTGTGTTCTTAATTGTAAAATGTCACAGCTTCTTCTTAAGTATATTGGACTTATGATTGGTGGTAATCCTAGGAGATTGTCTCTTTGGGATTCGATCATTGAAAGGATTCATAGAAGGTTATCTAAGTGGAGGAGTTTCCATCTTTCATTGGATGGTTGCCTCGTCCTTTTAAAATTTGCTTTGTATGTGTTATTTAACTACTTTATGTCTTTCTTCAAGGCATTTGCATGCATTATTTCTAAAATTTAATCTCTTTTTAAAAAAATTTTGTGGAGGGAGTGGCGAAGCTCGAAAAAACTACTTGATTAAATGGGAGAGGAATTAACTCAAGCGCAAGTGTGGGGATTTGGGGGTTCGTAATATGAGGTTATTTAATTTGGCTCTTTTAGGAAAATGGTGTTGGAGGTTAAATGTGGATCAGGGGGTTATGGTTCAAAGTGTTGAGGCATAAGTATGGGGTATGAGAAGAAGGAGAGAGAGGGGTTTCAATCATAGATCTTTGTGGTGGAGGGATATTTTGGTAATTCTTGAAGGTGGTTTGGAAGAGGAGGATCAGTGGTTTGGTATTGACTTATATAAGGAGGTGGGTAGTGGTAAAGGCACTTTGTTTTAGATGAATCTCTGGAACGGAGGAGTGGGTCTAAGATATAGATTTAGTATAATTTTAGTTTGGTTGTTGACAAAGATGTATCATTGAAAGGTATGGTGAGGAATGGGGTTAGGGTTGGCAGAGGTGGGTGGAGGTGGAGAGGATTGTTTCTATGAGGGAGGGGGAGTTGTTAGGTCGGTGTATTGCTCTGTTGGATAATTTTTCTTTGCAAGAAAACATACTTCATCAATGGAGTTGACATAGTGTTCATAATATTGAGTATACAGTCGAAGGTACATATAGGGTGCTCTCTTTGTGGTTCAACACTAATCGATACTCATATGTTCACATATGTTGGAATAAGATGGTTATGTTGAAGGTTTCGTTGTTTGTAAGGAGATTGTTAGAGGATCGTTTGCCATCAAAGTCGAATTTGGTGAGTGATGTGTTATTTCTCCAAACGCTTGTAATTGTTCAAGGGATGCAAGAGTGAGGAATCTTCTTATCATCTGTTTTTGGAGTGTCCATTATTTGGGAAGGTATGGCAGCATATTTTTCAATGGCTCGAAATTCCTATGGCTTGCCCTATGCAAGATACAATAACACGTTTCAATGTTTTCTAAATTTGTACTAAGAGGCAAGTGTGTATAACTGGTGTGCTAAACTACTAGAAATAACATTATTTTTAAGAATATCGACTTTGATTTGTATCATGTGGTAGGAAAAGTTAAATTTTTTCTAGTGGTGGATGAAAGGAAGAGGGACAGGTTTTATTGTGGAATTAGACCAATGGTTATCTGATCCTTTGATTTGTCTTAGGTGTAGGGGGTAGGGATGTGTGGGTGTCTCACCTCTTGAATTCAGAATCCTTTTTGTAAGCTAGTGTGTGATGTTTGTACTTTTGTTCCTATTTTTAGCACTCCTTATGTTAAGAATAGGTCGTTAATTGATACATTAGTTAGGTTTTTATTTAAAAAAGGTGTTATGGGTTTTACCAAAGTTTTGTATATAAATTTTTCATTCTTATTCTCCAATTGTCAAGCTCACAACTATAAGATTACTTTTATCATTGCATTGTCTCAAAACTGATATATTCATCAATTTGACGTACGTAATGCATTTTTGCATAGTAATTTAGAAGAAAGGGTTTACATGCAATTACCTCCTAGAATTTCTATGAAATCCTATTCATGTTTCAAATTATTAAAATATTTAAATGGTTTAAGACAATCAAGTTGTCAATGGTTTGAAAAAATTTCAATTGCATTACCTTATGTAGGATATTCATAGTTTGCTTCAAATCATTCATTATTTATCAAATATTCTAATTCCAATTTTACTGCTATATCATTAATATGTGTTTATAATGTTAATGTTTCAAGAAATGATGTTAGTGAGGTTTAACTCATCAAATATTTTCTACACAAGACACTCAAAATTAACAATTTAGGACACTTCAAATATATTTTGGGATTTGAAGTATCTTGCTCCAAAGCAGCCATACACATTTCATAGCTCAAGTACACTTTAAAACATCTACATGGACCAAGTCTATTGGTCTCAAAACCAGCCATTGTTCCAATGCAAAAAGAAGATCAAAATAAAAAGGATTTATTCTACGAGACCCAACATCCTACAAATGTCTTATTGGCCAACTAATTACCCCACCAACACGAGACATGATATCATCTTTTTTATGCAGCAAATGAGTCGGTACATGGTAGCCCTAGCTTGTCAACACCATCAAGTTCCCCTTTAGATTCCTCATTATCTTAAATCTTCTTCAACTCAAGGATTGTTTCTTCTAGCCAATTCCATTTTTTAGCTCAAATCTTTATGCTATTTGGATTGGTCAAGTTGTCCAGAAAGCTCCAACTCTATTACTATCTTCTCATGGAAATCTAAGAAACATGCACATTTAATAACATTTTTCTATAAAAAAAAATGAAAACATCAAACATATTGAACTCGACTCTCATATTGTTTGTAATGAGATCCGTCAACATTTATTTATTCTCTTTGTGACTTCATCATATCTTCAACTTGCATATATGTTTAAAAAGTCATTAGATCCTGCCTTGTTTCATAATTTTATCTCTAAGTTTGAATTCACATCTATATGTGCATCAAATTGAGAGGATATTGATATATAGGTTTTAGTATAGTTTGACTTTGTTTTATCTTAATTTATGTAGTTAAAATTTTTGTGACAATTTACTTTTTGGAACACGCAATGTTAGTATGTTAATTTGGTAGTTTATGCTAAAGGTGGGAATTGAACTTAAGACCAAACTTATCACTCTCCTATTCCTTCAGTCCCTCACCCAAGATACCAAACCAACTTTATATATAAGATTAAATAAGCTTTTAGTCTTTAAAAAAATTTGTCTAATTTTTAGTTCCTTAAAATTTTCCATTTTCATTTTTGGTCCCTAATTTAAAACCAACTATTGTATTTCCTTTAATTTTATAAATGATTATTTTCTTATGATTATTTTTGTAGCAAAATTTCTTATTATTGTATTTCTTAAAATTTAAATTTTTTTAAGAAGCAATTAATTAAATATGAATTTTTAAGTGTCAAAAACTTAAAAATTCATATTTAATCCATTAATTTTTTAAAATTCTAAATTTTTGTAATAAAATTTTTAAACATGTCATGAACATTACTAAAAAATTATTCGAAACATTGGATAGTACACAATAGTTGGTTCAAAATTAAAGTTGACTAAAATTTTATAAATATTTTAAAAAATAAAATTTTATAGAAACTAAAGACTTATTTAATTATTTTTATATATATAATTTATTTTCTTTTACAAATAGTTAGTTATAACTAATTTCTTTATTTGTAATTAGTTTAGGTTTATCCTATATAATTATGCTCTTTATTTTTTATGTATTCTTAATCAATTAGAAATGAGGTTTTTCGGTAAATCCTTCTCTATATTACCAAGTAATAAATGCAAGATTGATAAATTGTTCGACTTCTTGCAGTGTTTTTCTATAAAAGGTTCTAGTACATTATTTTAGTGTAGATTTGGTGTTATATTTCCCATATGTGCACATTTTGTGGCTATGGGTAGTAAGTAATAAGTTTAAAGTGTAATAAAATGTTTTATTTCTTTTTGAAAAAATAATCTCATTTTTGTTATAAATGAATATTAATAATTAATTTGTTATACTAAAGAGATTTAATCTTAACCTCCTTTTCAATATTTATTCAATGTCCCTTAGGCCTTAGTTCATGCACCAAACTATCTCTATAAATGAAAACAAAAAAATCTCACCCTTATTTAAGAGATCATCATCACACTTTTTTCTCAAACATGGCATAATTAAATGAAGACTACAGTGCATGAGCAACACAAACAGTTCCCCATGCAAGAGATATTTCATCCATTAAATTAAAATATTTACAAGATGTTATTGTATACTCTCTTTACTAGATGTTTTTCCCCTTTCATTTTGGCAAATAGTATTTTTATTTAGTATGAAATTTATTTTTTTAATGTTTTACACTCAAATTTAGTTAAAAGATATATAAAATCGTATTTTACTCATTTAAAGTAAGCAAATTAATAATAATATTATTTATATATACGCATAATCAATCATGAATAATTATATTAATTTTTTTATTTTATCAATTTTTCATTATAATGAGTTAAATCCTATTAAATTTACAAGCAACTCCTGTCTTGCCTCGATCATCGCAAAGTAAATTCATTAATAAATAAAAATTATTATTAGTTTAATTGTAAACTATTTGGATCAATTTTTGTATGGATTTTTTATAAATTGTTTAGACAATTTACAAATGGATTGTAAGATTTGATGATAAACTTCTCTTGCTTGTGAAAGTTTATATACATCCCCAATATTATTAATGGCACAACGAACAATTAATTAATTTAGTGTAAAACAACCATTCACATTGGCATTTATAGAAAGTGTGGGAATAGAGGAAAGAAGATTGCTTAGATTTAATGCGTATGAAGTATTTAGGAACTTGGTAAAAAAAATGGCGCACCATTTAAATCACTTGTGTAAATTAACTTTAGTCTAATTAAATAAAAGAAAAATTAATAAGTATATTAAAGAATATTTATTAAGGATTTAAATATAAAATAGTATAAATGAATTGGAATTTGTGTATTCCAAATTTTGAGCGGTTAAATTTTGTTCTTTTTAATATAAAATCAATAATTTTGATTATTTAAACATAGATAATTAGATGTACGATACCATATGGTAAATGATGAGACTATAGTATAATGATTCTACATTTATAATTGGCTGAACAAAGAATTATAGCAGTAACATGTGGTCCTTCACAACACAATTAGTATCACAAAGGTCACGTGAATGATCAGAAAAAAAGGTTAATTTCATAATAACCTTCCCACTGAATCACGAGAATCTTACACCACTTATAATAGCAACATCATTTCACATCTTTTTAACTCAGTGGTACAAAGAGTAATTTCTGTTCAGTATAAAGGTTAATTTAATAATTGCAGTCGGACATTTACAGGCTGCGCTGTCATCATTATTTTATGTATCCTTAACTTGTTGCTAGATCTTAATTGCGAAGAAATCTTAGTTGCATTGAAACACGTCGTAATTATTGTTACAAATTTTTAAACTAAAAGTCGAATAATAATAATAATAATAATAATAATAATTGTAATTTTAATTTCTTTATTTTAATTTAATTATAAAAATAAATTATTTTTTTATTTTGTTCAATTTTTTTATACAAACAAAATTTTAGTTTAAAATCTGATACAATGTCATTTTTTATATTTCTTTAAATCACATCATATCTTAAGATATTGTAGTACAACAATTATATTTGAGGTCTATGATAATAAATAATGTGGTATAACTTAAAAAATGATATTTCATTAATTTTGAATTAAAATTATATCTATAAATCAAAATTAAAAATTATTTTCGTGATTTAACTAAAATAAAGATACTAAAACTATAATTAAATTAATAAAAAAATCTAATAATAATAATAATAATATCAATTAGTC
>JBBPBS010000738.1:1033346-1051725 GCA_037974835.1 Cicer judaicum | reverse complement strand
TGTTTTGTTATTATTCAATAATAATATTAGTAATCAGTCAAGATTATGTCTTAAATTAATTTTCTTATAAAAATTGTTATATAATTCTTATTTAAATATAGTTAAGTTATATACACGGGATTAGATAATCCACTTATAGGTTGACATAACATATTTATTATAATATATTGACATTGATATTTATAGAACAAATTAAGTTTTATACATTTCAATATACATTAAATATTTATGAATAATTAATTGAGAAAATATGTAGTTATATTTTATATGTCTTCGTATTCCATTGTTTATAATTTTTCAAATATATCCACAATTTTATAGGTTGATATACTATTTTTTTTTTTAAATTACATAAAAGAAATAATGTTGAGTTTTTATAAATCAGTCGCACAAACTGGTGCGTTAGTTGTTACAACTATCTCTTTTATTTTTCTAATAAATTACTAATAAATTTCATATCTACTTCAACTTGCACTCGAGATAGCTAGATTTTATCTTTTATTCTATGCTAATTTAGATCTAATTGATTTAGATAGTAGAATATTAAAACCACGTGAAGGTGTAAACTACAAGTGGCTTATAATTGAACAAATGATTTTTTAGTTATGAATCTTAAATATAAGATACGCGTTCATTTTTAAATTGTTCTTTTTCCATTGTAATGTTAGCATCAATTTTGGTGGAAAAGGTTTGAAAGCATGATCCATTTACAAATTCAATAATAAAAGCATTATTTTTCTTTTAATTTAATAACTACGTAAATTCAATATTTAAGAAATAGTTTAACTAATAAATTTTGATATTATTATGTTGAATATTATGTGTCGAATTTCAATCTAAAATCTTCTAATTGTTTGTGTGAATTTATATAGTTGTTTTACTATTTTACAATGGCTATTATTACAACTCTCTTACAATTTTTAATGTGTTAATTGTTGGTTTTGGAATTCAAATGGGAGTGATTAGTGTCACATTGATTAAGAATAGAGGAAGTATTTTATATATATATAAAAGAGAATTAATTCATATATTAATTAAAGTTTTAGATGAAAATAAGATGTTAATGTTTTTAACTCATTACAGAATAAAAATATGACTTTATTTGAAGATTTGAGTTACGAATTTGATAAAATTTGTATTATATGAAGAATATAATTAATTTTATAGGTTTTGTTTGAAAATTTTGATGAATTTTTTGAAAATTAATAAAAAAAAAAAGATAACATTGTTGACATTTTAAAACATAAAAAATCAAATTGTCACTTAAAATTAAAATAAATGATCAAATTGGGAAGAAAAAAAATGACTAAAACGTTAACTGAAATTAAGTTAAAGGACCATTGGTGGTATTTGGCTTTTTTTTTTTTATAAATTAATTGTGTTAGAAATTAAACTAATATTAATTTGTTGATGCAAAACTGTATTATATGAATTGACAATTAGATAAATATATGTATTTAATGTTGCCTTTGTTAAGACAAATTCTCAATTTAAGTTTTGATGAAAATAAACAAAGGTTAATTAAAAATGTTAATTATGATTTTAAATATTATGTTAATTTAACTTTGTGCTTTTGAGTGAATTAATTCAAAGATATGACTCAAAAAAAGCAAAGAAATAAGCAATAAAATATATTAAAAAAAACTAAACAGATAAGAAAGGAGAACATTCTAGACAAAATTTGTAAAAATGGAGAATGTTCTCATGACCAATAATGATCATAACAATCCTAAGGTTAATCAATCTCCACTAGTTAAAAGAAATTTTAGCCTTTGGATTTTACATCAATATCATCAGCACTTGGCAACAAAAAAAAAATTGAGAGAATCAAATTCAAAAGAAACTACTTGAATCACAAAGAGAGAAGATCATGAATTAGCAAGACCAAACATATCTAAATCTTCTACAACTTAAAATTGTCAAGAAAGATAAGCAATCTTGAAACTTACAAGACATCCAGATTAATCAGGAAGTCATCCAGAATGATTGAACCTCCAGATTGATTATCAATCTCTAGAAAGATCAAAGACTAGAACTCCAGACTATCATCAATCTCCAGAATTTTCATCAACATTCTACAGAAGTTCGTCATAATTCTCCAAGCTGTTTTGACATAATCAAAACTTCATATCGAAGCAAAGACATCAGAAAATATATCTGAAGCATAAAGGATCATTAAACACCAGAGAAATCTGATTAGAACAAAGAAACAGCCTAGTCAACAGAGTTCAAAAGTATTCAAAGGCTGGAATATTTTTATTCATATAAATTAGTTTTGGTCAAAACTGACAGAGCACTACCAACAACTCGTTTGACCATTATTAATTGCTCTAAAATGCCTATAAAAGGAAGGCCAATGCTTAGGGAAATAGCAGAAGCTCAAGTGCTAACAAATCTCATTAAATCATTCACATTCACATACTTAAAATTCTCACTTTCTCGAAAAATAATCAGTTATGATTATATTTCAATACTTTATTATTATTGTATTGAATTCTTTGTAAAGAATCGAATCTCTAACACGAGTTGAAACATCTCAAATTCTATCAAAACAATCTCACCATTATTGTAAAACTCGAACTATAAGAGTTTAGTATAGTTTGAGTAGATTGTAAGAAATCATATCAAGGGTGATAGGCGACCTAATTAATCTCTTTCTGGGTGGAAAGAATTTAAGTTCATAATAGATTAAAATTAAAAAACATAAATTGAACTTCTGATTTTAAGCTAACCAATAACGTTCTTCGTTTTTTGGTAAAAACGAAGAACGTTCTTTGTTTTCTATTTTCTTAACCAATATCATTTTTGAGTTAAATACTTAAGTTTTTTTAGAAAAATTAAATAGGAACATTTTTTCTCTCTTCCTTGTAAATCGACATTGCTACTTCAATTGGTATCATAGCTCGGTCTCTAAAAGATTAAACACCTAACAAGTGCTAGAGTAAATATCTAGAAGAAAAGATGTCGAAAGCAAAATACATTGTTGAAGGAGGATCTTCAAATAGACCACCTTACTTTGATGGATCTGATTATTACTTCTAGAAGAATAAGATGCAGTTATTTCTGAAATCTCAAATACATGAATGGGGCGCATCATTATTGATGGAGATTTCATACCAAGAGTTGATCAAAATGATTCAACCTCTGTTGCGAAGAAAGAAGCAGACTGGACAGCTGAGATGAAACCAAGGTACTCCTATACTCTAAAGCTCAATTATACTTATCGTGTATTTTGAACAGGAAAGAAAGTGAAAGAGTTGATGAATTCACAACTGTTAAAGAAGTATGGGATACACTACAAACTCATCATGAAGGAACAAGTCATATCAAAGAAACAAGAATATACATTGGCATAAGAAAATGCAAACTATTCAAAATGCAAGGTTCACAACAATAGTGAATGATATGCGTTCTCTTGGCAAAACTTACTCAGTACAAGATAGAGTAAGAAAAATCATGAGATGTCTTCTACTCATATAGAGACTAATGATAACAACTATAAGTCAGGTCAAGAACCTTGAAGCACTTTCCTTTAAATAATTTATTGGAACTTTAAGAGCACATGAAGTATTGTTGCAAGAAGACAAACCAGTCAAGAAAGCACTACGTGAAAAATAAGATTTTATAGCACTTTTTTTAACCAACTTAGAGCGCTTTTTCAAAAAAAAAAACGTTGTGGAATCGAGCGCTGTAAAAGATACAACAATGCTTTTTTAAAACCAAAAAGCACTATAAAACATGTAGATATATTGTGCACTTGTTATGCACATTTTACAGCGCTTATTTGAAAAAACGTTGTAAAATGCGCACACATTATATGCATTATTATGCACCTTTTACAACGCTTCTTCAAAAAAGCGCTGTAAAATATGCATTATAGTGCACATTTTACAGCGCTTTTTTAAAAAAGCGCTGTAAAATGTGAACCTAATGCACATTTTACAGCACTTTTTCAAAAAAGCGTTGTAAAAGGTGCAATTTTTTTTAAAAAAATGTTGTAAATTAAATTTTTGAAAAGCGCTTTTTAGTTTTTTATGGCATTTTCCAAAATTATTTTCATCCAGAATCAGTTCACACAACAACAAAATATATTCATAATCAGTTCACACAATTAGTACATAACAATTTTGAAAAGACATCTCAAGAAAGTGTCACAGTACAAACACATGAGGAACTATAAGAAACTGGACAAGAAGATGCGGATGAAAACACTATTTTCTCACAAGAAGGATCAAAGAATGATGAGAAGAAGAGATCAAATCAAAAAAGGATTTCAAAACAAAAACCCCAAAATAGAAGTGGACAAGAGTTAAGTCATATGCTTTGGATGTAATAAATTAGAATATTACAAAGTAGAATGCAAAAGAAATCAATGATTGCCACGCAGAATGATTCAGAAGAATCAGACATAGAAGAAGGTGCGGAAGCAAACATATGATTGATGGCAAATACAGAAGAAGATGAGGTAACAAATTTTGAACCTTACTATTTATGTGAACAAATGAAAAAATAATTTGATAACTTGCTAAATGATTTAAACCTTCTTATTCAAAAATGTAATTTTTTAAAAGAGCAATTTCATAAAGAGAAAAAACTTTACAATTTTCAATCTAAAGGTGAATTTTAAAATATAAACATACAATAAAAAATCATCAAAAATTTCATAATTGAAATTTTACACCACAATAAAGGTGCGCCTATATACTTCCACATTTAAAACCTTAAAAATGTATTTTTAAGCTACTTTGACTAAGTTATACTTGAGATTTATATGAAAATTCAATAAATGATTAATCTCTTCGTATTTTCTATTCTTAATTTTTTACTTTATCATTAAATAGTCATTTTGAGTGTTGAAGATTATGGTTGAACTATAAAAAAATTAAAAAAAAAATAAAACTTAAAATAACAATATAAAAAATTATTATACATTTTTATATAATTTGTTAATGTAACTAATCTAATACAATTTCACCAAAATATAACTAATATTAAATCATATCTAGCTATATCTAACCTTGAGTCTATAAATACTGCATGAGTTATCCTTTTGAAGACATACAAAATTATTTCTTTTGTTTTTGAAAAACCTTCGTTGGTGTTATCTTAATTTTCAATTTTTAATCTTATTACTCTGTTACCACCACTGGTTGGGGACAAATTTATTGTGCTTTGGATGAATTGTGCTCATTTTAGAGGTAAATCATTGAAGACAATCTTCCAAACATCTCATGGTTTTTTGTTTTGTAGATTGACTTTAGTTTGCGGTTGCAACTATCGTTCGTTGTTGACACCAAAGAACAACATAAAGACACATAGTTCCATTAAATTAAAGCTAGGATACGACAATAATGGTTATGTAAAAAGTACAAAATTTACAACTGACTTAACATAAGAAAAAAGTACACGAGTTAAACATTTTTTTTAAGAAAAGGTACACGAGTAAAAGTTTAAAATGTTCATATTTATATATTACAAATTCTCTTTTTGGAATGCACATACTTACAAATTTAATTAAAATAATATATTGTAATGGCGTTATTAATTTACATTCACTTATTTTTTTAGTGGGGTAAATTAACAATCAACATTTTAAAGTGTATTTTATAATTTTAATTAGTAATAACTTATTAATTTAATTTTAATCCAGGTATACATACCCTTATCAAATTTAGTCCTACGTTCTTTATTCATATTTAGTCTTTTATTAGTGATTTGATTAGCTCATAAACTTATCAAATTAGAGATTTAATGTTTATAAAAATATAATATAAAGATGAACTTCATAGAAGGATATTTCATATTTTATAGGAATATTTAAATATTTAATATTTGTTATTATATATATAATAATAATAATGATTATGATATAATTAAATAATAATAATAATAATAATAATAAATAGTTAGAGACTAGACTTTTACATTATAATAAATATAAAGTGTTAAAGGAATATATAAATAAATAAAAAATAACAATAATAATCATCTATAACAACAAATAAAGACCCGGTCAGAAAAAGTAAAAAATCAAATATTTATTATTCTTAACTGTTGACCAATATTTTGTGAAAGATAGTAACTTCCGTTTAACAGTTTCCATACTTCTTTAATTTCGACAACTGTTTGTCATCATAAATAATAATTGTGTCCACGTTAATTTTTTAACATTAATTACTAAAATCATTTTTCCAAAAAATATAAGTGAATAAATTGTAAGTTGTAATTAAAATTACACACAACAACAAAATTAAATATATACACTTCTTAACGTATTAAAAAGTAGGCACACGAGATTGTACTTATAAAAACAAATTAAAATAATAATAATTAATAATTTAATAAAAACAAAATAATGGTAAATTTCATTTGTCGAGAAGACAATAAAAGAATAGTGGGCCCATTTATCGTTTCAAGTGACGTGGAAATAGTTTGGCGCAAATATGGAGGTTTACCTGAGGATATAGAATGCAGGTGAACCGAACCATGACACATACATAGAACCAGAGAGAATGAATGATGCATTATTGTTTTTATAGTTTCAAAAAAGAAATATTAAAGAAGTCATATCATACTCCAAAATAAATTTAATGATAAATGAAATTTACGTTAATATATATTTAATATAAATTTTTTTTTTTTTGTCAGTTTGTGTCACAATTTTTAAGAAACTAATTTTTTCATCGACATGTTTTTGTTTATTTTATCTATTTTTCTCTCCAGTTTTTTATATATTTTATCTATAATTAACAATAGATAATTTTTTTAAATAATTAATGACGAAATTCATAGACATTAGATATAGAAAATAATAAGTATCTTAGATCGAATAAATGTTCGAATATATCAAATATCCTTGAATTACCATGTGTAATTAGATGTCTATATTGTTAATACAAAAGTATTTTTAAATATAATTATTTGATTGATATTTTGATGATCACATATACAAATAAATAAAGAATAATTATTTTTTAATTATATATATTTAGTGTGCAAATTAAAGACAAGAGTTACAAGTGTTTTAGAGACCTTCTGTTGGAGCAAGATATAATAAAGCAAAAGAAATATTGCAGAAACAAGTGCAGTAAAGCATTCGCCGCAATATAAGTTATATCCTTTGATGATTGGACAAAAGCAAAAAAAATCAAGATTTTACTTCAGCTTGACAGCGTAAGTCTAGTGACACATGCATTTGATTGTCATAAGCTTCAGTTGACCATGGGATGTGAACAACTTAATACCTCGGTTGCCTCTGATAAACCAAAATGGATTACGTTCCTCTACATTTGATACATAAGTATAACAAGAATTAATCTACCTCTAACAGTGTTAAACAATTCTTCTGCATCTACCTCTAACAAGCGTGAAGAGCAAGTTACTGTCGTTGCCTTTGATAATCTCATCAAACATCTGATTGTCTAACTCTGAACTTTTATGTATCCTTTTAAAAAGTCAATGCTATGGTATAGTCAATGCCTCTAGAAAAGTCAACACTCTTATAAGACTTAATGATCTGATGATCTGCAAGACATCCTCTAATCACTATATCCTCTATTTGAGCCCATCCTTTGATAATCATCCAAAATCTGCTTGCTTTGATAGTATGCATCATTGATAATGTACTTGCTTTGATGGTTTGTAAAACAATACTCTAATTGTTCTATCTTCTGATCCTGTACCCTCAACTTCCTCTGATTTTCACACAAATTTCAATGAGTAATTAATGAGAGTCAGTTCTGAGCTCAATGGATAGATTTATCTTCAATGGTTCAATTGCTAAAACCCATCAAGATACAAGCTATTTTTCTGTAAATGAAGTACATCGGCTTGACCCTAAAGTAAAAGTGTCATACTCTAAAGGACCTCCAACATAAATATCTCAACATACACTTCCTCCTTGTATTTAAGATGAAATGGTCATGTCAATAAAAAATACAGAGAAACACATAAAATGAAAAGGACAATTATGAAAAAGCCAAGAACAGATAAAAAACCATTAATGGAAAATCCTCTTAATAGAGAGTTATTAGAATTGATGTAAATCAGTCAAAGTATTTTCATATACTTGAACTGATATAGGATTGCATATGTAACATCCTCTCAATAAGAGTAAGAATCCTAGAAACAGTTGTGTCAAATTAAACACAAACTAGAATTGATGTAAATCAACCTGAAAAGGTATGAAGACCCTCATGAACCTCAATGGCAGGATGTCAGTATGTTAAAGAACGGTTTTGGGAATGACAACCTGAAGAGGCTAGAAAAAAATACTCAAAACTTGAAGAGGCTGAGTAATGAATACTTGTACAATAATTTATGAAAACGAAAAACATAATACAAACCTTTATTTCTTGTATTTTCCAGCACCTTCATCTATAAAATGTTTTACACAGTGCACACATAATAATCTCAATGACAAAGTCTTGCATAGTCACAAATATTTGGAAGCAAACACATTTAAAAATATAGAAATAAAAAAAACAATCATGTTATAAATATTAGGATCATTTGTTAATGTCCATTTTCTTGTGATACAAATAGGGCTAACAACGTAACATAAACAAAATAAGAATAGAATAATAATATTCTCTCTCTTATTTTCTTGTCTCTCATTCATCTCTACTCTCCTAAATTTTGCCACTGTTTCGATTAGTTCACAATATGTTATCAACACAAATCTCAAAGAATTATAAGTCCAATGAATATCCATCTTTCATAGTCTTCATGTTAATTTTCTATGTGATTTTTTTTATATGTATCATGCTTATTTACTTTCATTGAATTCCGAAAAGAATTCAATATTTATGCATCCTCAGATGATTGTAATCATATTTATTATTTTATATATTGTTTAAATCTATTAAATAGTTTTTGAATAATTTTAAAAACGCAATATTTATTCCTAAGAATTCAAGAAGAATTCACTATTCATGGATCCCTGTAAGATTGCCAAATATATTGTTTATATCTTTTATGCAATTCTTGAAGAACTTACAAAAGATCAATATTTTCTCTCTATGAATTTAAGAATAATTCTAATTCATACATCCCTAAAGAATTGCACAAATTTAGATCTATTATATAGATTTTGAAGAACTAAAATTTAAATAATATTATTTTTCAATGAAGTCTAACAGAATTCAATATGCATACATCCAGAAGGATTGCAAATAATTTTTTAGGAAATTGCACACAGTTAGATCTATTATATAGTTCTTGAAGAACTTATTTTGAGGGTTTTCGACATTTTGCAATTATTTTATAAATTGAAACTATAGTTAATTATTTTGTTTACCAATGTTTATAGTAAATACTAATTGAATTAGACTGTGTTTGATTTGTCATAATATTTATTGGTATATTACTATTATTATTATTATTATTGTTATTATTATAATTATTATTATTATTATGTTTATGTTTAAATATATTTTTCGTCATTGTAAATATGTTTCGTTTTGATTTTATTCTCTATAATTATTTTTGTTTGATTTATATCCTTACAAATTCTAACAAGATTAAAAAAAAGTTATTTATGAATTTTTTTTAATAAAAAAAAATAGTGACATGACTAATTTTGAATGAAGTGACACATGATAATTATGTAATTATTGTTGCCCATACAATATTTAATATTTAAACTTAAAATTCAATTTATTAACTTATTTAATTAAAAATTGAAAACTAATTAATTAATTAATTAACCAATTAAACAATAAAAACTTAATAATTTTCATCTTTAAACTCAAAATTTTTATTAAAAATTCAACAATATTCATCTTTAACTATAATTTATTCGTCTTCAAATCACAAATTTTAATATATGAATTTAAACTCTAAAAATGATTTTAGTCTTTTTCACTTCGACTCTTGTTAGCCTCGATCACTATCTAGAGCATGATTAATCCATTACGACCAGACTGATTGACTGGAGTAATCTATGACAAATATTCCTTGTCAATTAAGAGACATGGAATATGGAGGACGAGTAGGATAAGGTGGAAGTAGTAAATCATTGTTTGGTTCCACTATTTCACTAGCAAAACTAGAAGCTTCATAAGCTTAGTGATTAACATTTTGTGACTGTTTTCAATCTCAACCAAGGCAAATTCTCTTTCGTACCGTTATTGTTGTTGTTGTTGAAAACCTTAAAATCACACACAACGCTTAGGGTTCCCAAATTGTTATCTCAATCATAATTTGAACAATTTCTTTAACTAACAACAATTTGTGATTTGAAGATAAAAAAATTCGAATTGAAGATGAAAGTTGTTGAGGTTTTATTAAAAAATTTGGGGTTGAAGATGAAGATTATTGAGTTTTTATTATTTAATTAGTTAATTAATTAATTAATTAATTAGTTTTAAGTTTTTAATTAAATAATTAAACGAATTAATAAAATTAATTTTGATTTTAAACATGAAATATTGTCTAGTTAGCAACAATTACACAATTAACATGTGTCATTTTATCCAAAATTAGCCATGTCACTATTTTTTTTTATTAAAATAGATTCATAAAGAACTTTTTAAAAATTTGTTAGAATTTACAAAGGTGTAAATCAAACAAAAAACATTACATGGACTAAAATCAAAACGAAACAAATTTGCAAGGATAAAAAATATATTTAAACTTTACTATTATCGTCTCTAAAATTAAAATAAGTTGGTTGCACGAATGCAAATTATTTGTCAGATCATCATGATATTATATCACATACATATTACTTGGTTACAAGTGGAGATACAACCATATCATGGAGATCCGTAAAACAAATTTTAACGACGACTCCATCAAATTATGCAAAATTTTTAACACTACATGAGACAAGTAGAGAATGTGTTTGGTTAAGGTCTTTGATTCTAACACATACAAGTAAATTGTGGTTTAAATACTATAATAATGGATGCAACAATCATTTATCAATTGAAGGAAACGTACATTAAAGGTGATCAAACAAAACATATTTCTCCAAAATTATTTTTCACGCACAATTTAAATAAGAGTGATGAAATACACATTCAACAAATTTGTTCATATGATAATCTAGTGAGCATTTTCACAAAGTCACTACAAAATTGAATATTCAAGTTGGTACTAAATCTTGACATTCACTATTTTAGAGATATTTATATGATTTAGTGTATAATTCGCACAAGGATATTGTATTATTTTTTCTTCATTAATTTTTTTTTTATTAAACTTTTTAGTATAATTTTAATGATGTATATCTTAGTTGGAGGAGTGCTATGAATATTGAATCCATCATACCTAATAAAACTATAGTGAATATTTTTTTTTTTTATGGCTGACTAATAGTGTAACATAAGCAATCAAAAAATAGAATAATAGTAAATAATATATATTTTTTAAATAAATAAATAATATGTGTACTTGTCTGTCCAAATAATGTAAATAATTGTGCTCAACAAATATTTTATAATCTCAAATTATAAAGCATATAATAGAATAAAATATATCTAAAATAATATTGTTTGTCCATTTTCATGTTGAGTGAACACACCACACACATGACACACAAAACAACATTACTCTCTCTAATTCCTACTACTTTCCATTTTCTTCTATTCTCTCTCTCTCATTATTCGTTTGTTTCTCTCTCTCTCTCTGTCTCTCTCCAAACTCCATGATTGCATCTCACCGGAAAATCATTCCTCCTCCGTCGATTCCCAAACTCCGGTAACCGGAAAAAAACTTCCCGCCGATCTTCCCTCTAATCCCGGCCGGCATGGGAAGTCTCAACAACAACAGCATCGATACTGTTAACGCTGCCGCTACCGCTATCGTCACCGCCGAATCCAGAGTTCAACCCTCCACCTCACCGGTATCTCTCTCTCTCTCTCTCTCTCTATATATATATATATATATATTTATATATAAATAAATATTCATTTTCCTCGCACGTGTGACGAGTTTCTCCGTTTCGTTTCAATTTTCGATGCTGCAAAAGCAAAAGAGAGAAAATTATAGGATCTTGTGTTTTGCGTTTTTTATTTTATTTTTTAATTTTCATACTTGTGAAAGTTCCTTTTTTGACTTGCGTTGAAAGGTTTTGAATCGCTTTTTCTTTTTTATTTATATTTTTAATATCTGATGCTGTTTTTGTTGTGGTTTTTACATAAAAGTGTGAAAAGAAGGATAATTATGAATTTAGATCTTGAGTGTACTTTTTTTGCCTCATATAATAATTAATTAATGAAAGACTATAATTCGAAGTGAATAAATGGAAGCAAAGCAACCATGAATTGTTATTATATTTTTTTTAGTATGAAATGTTATTATTTTTTTAGTATGAAACTTTTGATGTTTGGTGCATCCATGTACTTTGATTGATATTTGGTTCACCTATGACCTATCTATAAGGGGTTTAATTCTATTATTAGTACATAATAATTTTAGTGTTGGATTTAATTATTAGGATTTTTAATCTAGAGTATTTTGGTGTGATACTATTCAAAGATTTTGATAATACATGATTTTGAGTTAAAATTTTGGAGAATAAAGGAGATGCATTGTGAGTGTAAAATTGTTTTTTATTGACACCAATAATAATCTGCCACGACTACGAATAATTGGATAACTGCATTTGATTAAAAATTGCAAATATGATGTGACAGATTGAATGATTATGATTGGATGATCGTGTAAAATTGTTACACTGTCATTATATCTCCTTTAATCTCAAAGTTTTGATGCATGATGATTCTATCCATTTTCTTTCATTGCCTTGCTGATAATTTTGATGTAATTTAGAGCATTATGTTCTGATTTCTGACTCCTGACATAGTTTTAATGCAGATTAAAATTGGTGATTATAAATATAATAATCATTGGGGACTCACTTTAATTAAATTTCATATACTTTCCAGTCCTATAATCTGCAATCTATCCATGTTTCCGACCTTTGATATGTTTTTGATAATCTATGTTCTGTATTTATTGTGGCTGGTTGTTTTTAGCAGGGAAAACGACAAACAGTACAAAACCGTTTTCCGAAAAATGACTTATTGATTCCATCTGTATGATGATTTCGTTTTAACTGATTTTGATTTGTTCTTTTTATAAATAAAACGTTGCCGTGACATTTTTGTTGAATTTGTGCTGTAAAGCTACACGCAATAGCGAATCTCTTTCGATGGTGGGTCTATGAAACTTAAATTTGGAAAACAGCTCATGATTTAATAAGTTTAGGAGAATTAATGTCTGAAATTCGCGCCGCAAGATTCCCCTTTCTATTCTTGCTGGCAATGAAGTTTAGTTTTCGTCATTCATCATTACAGAATAGAATAAATTTGGAAATGTATTGCGCTGTCGATTCATTGGCGGATAAGAATGCTACCTCCCTTTCATGTACTACTTAATATACTGCACACATTTGAATTTTAAATGCTTTTTTATCCTCTAATTACAGACCTAAATGCTAAATTGCTAACATATAGTTTTGATAACTTGGATGTAGTGTTGTTAAATAGCAGCTACAGTATAGCATAGCATAGCGGAATTCGAAAAAATCGTTTTTGTTCCTCCCATACACTATTTACTACAAAATATTGTCAAATAACAGCTATAACACTGCTATAGTATTGATACATAGCGGAATTTGAACATAAAGTTATGTTCCACAATATGTGATTGATAACACTGCTTGGATTAAATTAATTAATATATATCAAACATTTGAGGGACATAGCAAACTTAAGCCAATCTTCTACTTTCCTATATAGTCAGTAGGTTGAAGAATCTAATTTTCTAGAGTACCCCTTAGGAAATCTGAGAAGTCACAACATTACAAGCATATGAGAAGCTTTAGAGTAAGTCAATGTGTGTCTGTTGATTAGCTATCAAAAAATTAATTGTGCTTACTTTGAAAGATAAAATTCTAATGAATATTTCTTATCTGTAATATAAAATTTATGCCAAACCACTCTTATGCCTTTAACATATTGCACTCACTTTAGGTATGTGATAAAGTTGCCAAATTGATAATAGAGTAATATATCAAATAATTTGATGCTTGATTTTTAGAGAGATTCTGTAATATTTGGTAGAGTAAGAAACTTTTCTATGTAAATAAATATGTAGAATGTCGATCATGATTATATCATTTTTCTTTTTATGTAAATAAATACATAGAATTTCTGTCATAGAATTTTGACTGTGTTTCAACTTTTGCCTTACGATTGCTTTTTCGATAACTGCAGAAAAAACGCTGGGGTAGCTGCTTCAGCCTGTCTTCTTGCTTTGGATCTCATAAAAGCAGCAAACGAATCGGCCATGCTGTCCTTGTTCCTGAACCAGTTGCACCGATAGTTCCAGTTGCTCATTCTGCACCAAATCCATCAACCGCGATTGTAATGCCTTTCATTGCTCCTCCATCGTCTCCTGCGTCTTTTCTCCAGTCTGATCCACCATCTTCTACTCACTCACCGGCCGCTGGATTACTTTCTCTCTCAGTCAATGCTGCTTACTCATCTAGCGGTTCCGCATCGATTTTTACCATAGGCCCATATGCCTATGAGACACAGTTAGTTTCACCTCCAGTATTTTCAAACTTCACAACTGAACCTTCGACTGCTTCTTTTACTCCCCCACCTGAATCTGTACAGATGACAACACCATCGTCTCCCGAGGTTCCATTTGCTCAGTTGTTGGCATCTTCACTTGACCGCGCTCGTAAAAATAACGGGTCACACAAGTTTGCATTATACAATTATGAGTTTCAGCCTTATCAACAATATCCTGGAAGCCCTGGTGCTCAACTCGTATCACCTGGATCGGTTATTTCGACTTCTGGCACCTCTACCCCTTTCCCCGATAGACGCTCATCACTTGAATTAAGCAGAGGCGAAACTCCAAAGATTTTGGGTTTTGAACACTTCTCGACTCGAAGATGGAATTCAAGGATAGGATCCGGATCCTTGACACCAGATGGTGCAGGGCAAGGTTCAAGACTAGGTTCGGGATCTTTGACACCTGACGGTTTTGCACATGCATCACGATTAGGTTCCGGGTGTACGACACCTGATGGTCTTGGGCAGGACTCGAGGTTAGGTTCAGGATCTTTGACTCCCGATGGTGCTGGGCCAACTACTCGAGAAAGCATGCAAAACCAGATTTCTGAGGATGTATCTGTTGCTAACTCAGAGCATGGAAGTCAAAGTAATGCAACATTAGTTGATCACCGAGTTTCATTTGAATTAACTGGTGAAGATGTTGCACGGTGTCTTGCAAATAAAGCAGGTGCATTACTTCGAAACATGTCGAGTTCTTCGCAGGGTATACTGGCAAAAGACCCTATCGACAGAGAAAGGATACTAAAAGAGACCAATAGTTGTTGTGATGTGTGTTCAAGGAAAACAAACGATAAGTCCGACAATTCATGTGCAGGAGGAGAACAGTGCTGTCAGAAGCGTAACTCTGTTAGTTCATCCAAAGAATTCAATTTCGACAATAGAAAAGGCGATGTTTCTGATACATCTGCCAATGGCTCTGGGTGGTGGTCTAACAAGAAGGTTGGTGAAAAAGAAGGTAGATCGGTCAATAGCTGGGCTTTCTTCCCAATGTTACAACCAGATATCAGCTAAACATTTAGTATTTGGCAAAATGACTTAACCTCTATGGTTTGAAGCAAAACAATCAATTTTCCATTTTTCTGCAGAATATTTTTGCATATAATGCATAACGGAAGACATTATTTTGAATGCAATTCCTCATACTTTTGAGGAACTGGTGGTATATGGATATATAGTCTCTTAGGACTGAAAGAAGGTTAGAATGCAAGGGGAACATAGTTTTTAGGTAGGGACATATTTATATATATAATGGATTTAAAATTCTATGGAACAATTACTCCTGGCATTTCATCTTTCTAAGTATACAGAAATAGGAAAGTACAGGTATTTCTTCTTGTGTATTTTTTTGTACCATTTCATGTGACAATAATGAAAAAAGTATCTTTTTTCTTTGAGAATACAGAACCTGCATATTTGATGTTACATGCCTGCAATTGTTGCATTGGTGTCTGGAGACTTGAGAAAATACAGATAATTTTTCTATGTGGGTTCCTCATACAGCTCTATTGTTACATACTTATCTGTATATATTCCCTTTAATTAATATCTTAAAGGAGGTATAGTTCAGCTAGCATTATATGTTACCTATCTGTCACTAACTGATGCATGGTCCCTTTTTTTATCAATGTGTGATGCTGAAAGGCTGCAACTAAGTTGTTATTGGCTCATAATCTGCTTAATGGCTCAATTTGAATTACCTATTTACTCCTTTTATTCTAAGTATTATTAGACAATGGTTTATGAAATTAATGTTTTTTCTTTTTTAAATGGTCTATGAAATTAAATCTTGTTGATCACGTCAATTTTGTCTCTAAATTGTCTCAAGTAATGCGATCAAGACTTTTCAATTATTATTTTAAAATTTTGTTAATTTAAGGGATCAAATTTTTTAATTCTACAATATTAGCTACTCTTATATTTTTAGGATTTTTTTTTTAATAATTTAGAATTCGACTGATTGAAAAGTATAACTTGATCAAAGATTGTTTGAGTTAGAATTTGAAAAAATTAAATCAAAATGATTTAATCATTTTATCGTAAACATTGATAATTTGGATTCATTCAACTTTCACTTCAGTTTATTAACCATTAAGTTTAATGTCCTAGTTGGTTATTAGTTAATTAATTTTTCATTTCAAAACACAAAATGAGAAGTGATTTTGATCATAGGGTAGGATTGTATGATTGATGTAGGGAGGGGGGGGACCCTTTATATAGTGTCTATATATGCACTATGTTGTGTTTGTCTGAGTTGTTTCTTCTTGTCTTGTTTCTTAAGTTAACTAATAAGTTCCCTATTGGACAAAATATTTCGCGTTCATTTCAATGCCTTTAATAATAGGTTGGTACCTGTTTCATTCAACCACATGCAGGATTAAACTTTTCCATTGACCTTGTCTAAAAAGGCAAAGTCGTGTGAATAGTCTTGTGTGTATATTCATAAACATTGATATAACCTTGGGAAGCTCATAAAATGCTTTATACTCACCCTAAAAATTGGGATTGCAATCTTTTCTTACCCTCTAGGTTAGTATTTGAGAAAATTATATTCATGCATTTGGAAAATCAGTGATTGTTTGATAAAAAGATTGGACAATTCAAGTTCAATATTTTGATTATAAAATAAAAATAGATATGTATTTTTGAATATAAAATAAAAATCAAGAATGTCATTTTTCTCGAATATAGAAAATCTAAATTTCCAAGTTAAATTTTCTTGACATCTTTTTAATTCAATGAATTTTTTTGAAATAATATATTTTTTATATTGATTTTGAGTATAATTGTAAAGGATAAATATGGTTGGATTTCTGTAAAAAAAAATTGGTTTGATTTCACATGGAAAATGAATGTATTTATGATAATTTTGTAGAGATTAAATAATTATTTTTTTTGTAGAAATTAAAAATAAAATATTGAATTTTTATAGATAATAAAAATTTATTTGACAGTTTTATATATTGTTGACAGAAAAAATTTTATATAGTCAAGAAAACAATCAATTATATATGTGACTTTAAAAATAATTATAATTAAAAGTAAAATATTTTAAATAATTTAACAGTTATAAATGATTGATAGTGTAATTTATGACGAGCATATAATTTGTCACATTTTTTCAACATCGATGATCGTCATTGTGTACAAATGTCAAACCAAAGTGAACTTTTAACAACAATTTAGAATAAACAATATTTAAACATTTGTTTAGCGTTACAACAGATCTACCAATGACACAGTTGGGAAAAAATATGGGATATATATACTTATCATGGGCCTTCATATAATTGATATGATAGACAAAAGGCCCAAGAGAACATGTGAATTAGCGAGGGAGCAAAATAAAATTGTTTCATAAACTAATTTTCAGAGTTTGAAAAATTTAAGGTGGGATGAGGATGATTTTTAAGAGGGAAAACTTTTACCTCCACAAAGGTAATTGACAATTCTACTATCTTATAAATATTAAAATTTGTCATTTTTTATTCTCTTAATTACATGCCGAAATTTTTTTCTTCAAGTTTTTTAGTATAGAAACTACATTTTAGAAAATTTATTTTCAAGATTTCTAATATCAAAAAATTTATTTGATGTTTTTTAGGACTACAAAAAAACTTTTTTCAACTGAGTACTGAAATATTTTTTTTTTAAGTTTTTGAAATCACAAGTTTTCTTGAAGTTTTTTTAATTTCTATTTTTTTTTAATATTTTTTATCCATTTGTTTAATTTATTTTTTTAAATTATTTTAAAAAAAAATGTTTATCAAAAAACGTTTTAACTA
>JBBPBS010000738.1:948098-1032865 GCA_037974835.1 Cicer judaicum | reverse complement strand
TTTTAAAATAAAAAATATTTATGATTAAAATAATTTCAAGTAATTTCTTTTGTAATCCCAATATAATTTTTCAATTTTTTCTTTCTTTCGAAAAAGCAACCATAAAAGAAGGAAGAAAAAAAGAAATTGACATAAGAATTTATACTACTTTACCACAAAATATGTAGTTATTCTAATTCCTTTAATTTGAAGGATTTTTCATTAAAATCAAACTGATTTTTCTTTTTATTATTAGAATATACTCCTTAAATCTTAAATCATAAACCCTAAAATCATACTGTTTTTTTTACTACTAGCATATACTATTGTCAAAGTACATATACTCTTGTCTATTTAAACTTCTAACTTATTACAATTAAACTTTTTATGGAGACAACCACTAATATATTAGTTACATGATAAAATATGTTATGTGAAATTACAATAATGTAACTCTTCCCAAGAAAAAAAACTCTTCTCAAATAGGATAAATAATATAAGCGAAATAACTTTCAAAAGAAATGATTTCAACAAAAAAATGTTTACTTGATTTTTTAAGAAAGATGGTTTGTGTAAGACACATGGTTTGCTCAATTGTTTTCTTTCTCGGTTTCTCTTGTGTTGTTCTCTACTATTCATCAATGAGATGGTAATGTTATTTATAGCCCTTAAGTAATTTTTTTATTGAAATAACAATCATTAAAAAGAATCTCAATTTTTTTTTATATAACATGTCCTTCTTTTAATGTTCATTTTGAGTTTATTTCTATGAATTGAAATACTTTTTTTTATTCTATAGAGCATCATACCCATCTTCTACCATGCTCCATAGATCAAGACTTTGATTTTTTTCTGCCAAATAAAAGAGTTTTGTTGTCATATGCACAAAAACTTTCACTGTTAGATCTATACATGATTTTCTCATAGAGATCTTTTCTCTCACACAATTAAATTCCCAACTAAGAGACCGAACTATGATGAAAATTGCACGAAGAGAAAATACAAGAAAAATGGTTTGAATCGTGTTTAAATTTTTTTAAATTTTTTTTTATCATTAAAGTAGTTACAAGAATTTGTTATGTAACTACAATATAATTTTACAAAACCTTTTTAAAAAACTATGAAATAAAACTAATTTAAAAGAAGTAAAGAAAATGATATTGATGCAATAATTTATACTACTAGTTCATCATCAAATTGGTAGCTATGTCAAGTTCGTTCAACCTGACAAACTTTTTATTAAAATCAAACCGATTTTCTTTTTTACCCTTAAGGCATACTACTGTTAATCTAACTATCCTCTAGTATTCAAAAACTTCTAGCAGGACATAACCACTATTTCGATTTTGCGATAAAATCGACTAACGTTTGGGCTTTGAGCACCTTTATGGATTCAAACCAATTGGACAAGATTTTAATGATGACGATTTGCAATATAGAATACTCTTGGAAATGATGATGATTTTAATGGAAGTTTGTTGGAAATAATGATAACATTTATGAGAGCTAGTGTTGTTGTGAATTGAAAAAATAAGGAAGTCCCACATAGGAGGGATATCACACACTAGTAGGGTATATAAGGTGGAGGTATGGTACTTAGGGCGTGTCCTAAGGGGCACCTCAATTTTGTGAAGGAGGGAGAACACAAGCAAAATGGACCACCACACACGTGCGTGGGCGCCATCGCTGTTGTCCGTCCGACTCGGCCTGGTCAAAACCCTAATTATTGGTCTCATCTATTATTTCCCAGTTAAAAACCTAAGTCAAGTCTGAGGGCACGTTTTGTGGTCAAACAATACGTGACACACATTTCTGTGGTCAAAAGCCTAGCACACGTTTAGTGAATCAGAACTAATGGATAACACCTTTCTCTCTGATCCAATTACGAATTTCATCTATAAATACAACACTCTCCTCATATGAAAATGAACACCAAAAGTTCTCCGTATCTGAGGCTTTTCTCTCTTCTCACTTTCCTTACTCACTTCTTATATTTCTTTTGAATGGTCTTAGTGCCATATTACGCTTTTCTCTCTTCTCATTTTCCTTACTCACTTCTTCTATTTCTTTTGAATGGTCTTAGTGCCATATTACAACTGGTAGTCATCCGACTGCCATATTGTGGGTGTAATTCTAGAACGGTTTTCTACAGTGTAGTAGAACTCTGATATAGTGATCTGAGCTATTTTATCCTGGGAACTTCATGGTTGATAGTCTGTCGTGCACCATTTGGGTAGTGCCTCGAAACGTTTTAAAGAGAGAGACCTAGTTCGCGAATTAACCCAATAATATTTTCAGTGGCATAAATTGTTTTTTTTTTCAAAGTTTTTTGAAATTCAAAAAATAACAATTTTAAGACGATTCCATACTGTCATGTCTACTGACGAAATTACTGGGACATGATCATATGCTTCTGATTACAACAAACCATTTTAGTTTGAGGGAAGTCACTTCAAATGATGGTAACAAAAGATGATATTTTTTCTAACCATGAAAAAGCTTGCCAACGTTCTAAAGGATGAAATTCATGTTGTTCTAGAAATAGATGACCAAACAGAAAAGGATAAGAAAACTGCTGAATTAACCCAATGGAAACATAATGATTACTTATGTAAGAATTATATTCTTAGTGGACTTGCTGATGATCTGTATGATTACTACATTTCCAACAACAAATTTGCTAAACAGATTTGGGATGCTCTTAAGAAGAAATATGATACTAGTTGTGGTTAAAAAGTAAGCTGTTAGCCGCTACCTCAAATATCAAATGACAGATGACAAATTAGTGGAAGCTCAATCTCATGAAATCCATAAAATTGCTCACGAGATTATCTATGAAGGTATGTCCCTAGATGAACAATTTCAAATTGCTATTATTATTGAAAAACTGCCCCCTGCTTGGAAAGATTTTAAAAATTCTCTTAGGAATAAAACAAAAGAATTCTCTCTAGAAAGTCTGATAATCCGCCTTAGAATTGAGGAGGAATCCTGAAAGCAAGACCAGAAAGATAAAGTTCTTCTTGTGGCAAATAACAAGAAAAAGAAATTCGTCGGAGCAGTTCTAAAGCCAAACGACAAACAACTAAAGAATCCTAATCGCAATTTAAAAAACAACAACAAGACTGGGAACCCTCCAAAGGTACCAATTATAAGGCAATAACCACCTCATGGAAATGGATCTCGCCCACCTTTTCTCTATTTTCATTGTGAGAAAGAGGGTCATATGGCACACAAGTGTAGAAGCAAGCCTGACCCTTCTAATCAGGTTAACGTGACAAAAGAGCTATTCATTGCTATGAAAACTGAAATCAATCTTGTTGGTGGATGAGATGAATGGTGGATAGACACTGGCGCCTCACGCCATGTCTTTTATGATCGTGCTATGTTTAAAACATACACTACTGTTGAAGATAAGAAAGTGTTGTTGGGAAATTCCCACACCACTAATGTTGCTGGTATTGGAGATGTGGGACTAATATTCACCTCTAGAAAGACCTTAATTCTGAAGGATGTCATGCACACTCTAGAAATAAGGAAGAATCTAGTTTCTGGGTTTCTTCTCAACAAGGCATGATTTATTCAGTTTATAGGGGCATATTTGTACACCATTTCTAAAAATGGTATTTTTTTTGGGAAAGGATATGCCACTGATGGCATGTTTAAATTGAATGTTGAAATCAATAAAATGTCTCCTTCTGCTTACATGTTGTGTGATTTTAATATTTGACATGCTAGACTCTGTCATATGAACAAACGCGTAATTTCAAACTTAAGTAACCTAGATTTAATTCCAAAGTTATTTTTAAAGGATTTTGAAAAATGTGATTTTTGCAATCAACCTAATAACTAAGAGTTCACATAAAACAGTAGTTAGAGAATCTGAACCTTTAGACTTAATACACTCTGATATATGTGAACTAGATGTGACATTAACTAGAAATGGAAAACATTATTTCATCACTTTTATTGACGATTGCTCTGATTACACATTTGTATATCTAATGAAAAATAAAAGTGAAGCGCTTGACATGTTTAAGATATTTGTAACTGATATTGAAAATAAATTTAGTAAAATGATTAAGAGATTTGGTAGTGATAGAGGAACATAGTATGATTCTAGTTTATTTAATGAGTTTTATAAAACTCAAGGAATTATAAAACTATTGCACCATATTCACATGAAATGAATGGTAAAGCTGAAATAAAGAATATAACTCTTACTGAACTAGTTGTTGCTATTATGCTTAACTCTGGTGCTGCATCTCACTGGTGGGGAGGAAATGATGATGATTTTAATGGAAGTTTGTTGGAAAAAATGATGATATTATGAGAGTTAGTGTTGTTGTGAATTGAAAAAGTAAGGAAGTCCCACATAGGAGGTACATCACACAATAGTAGGGTTTATAAGGTGGAGGTATGGTACTTGGGACGTGTCCCAAGGGGTACCCCAATTTTGTGAAGGAGGGAGAACATAAGCAAAATTGATAACCACACGCGCGTTGGCTTGGCTAGGCCTGGGCTTTGGCTTTGGCTACATGGCGTATTATTTTTTAGCATATGAAAATTATTTATTTATTTAATTAAATGAATGCTTGCGTTCTTTTCTCTAATTGATACGTTAATTACGTAACTACCCTCCACCGAGTCAACATTCAACATCTGATCCAGTTAGTTCCTTGCCCCCTGATTTCGCACTTCATTTTTGTTGGTTAAACCCCTAATTACTAGTCTCGCGTATCTATTATTACTTGGTCAAAAACCTAAGTCAAGTTCGAGGGCACATTTTGTGGTCAAACAATACGTGGCACATATTTTGGTAGTCGAATAAATCGTGGCGCATGTTTCTGCGGTCAAAACCCTAGAACATGTTTAGTGAATTAGAACTAATGGATCACACGTTTCTCTCTGATCCAGTTACGAATTTCATCTATAAATATAGTGCTCTCCTCAGATGAACAAGCACACCAAAAGTTCTCCGTATTTAAGGCTTTTCTCTCTTCTCGCTTTCCTTACTCACTTCTTATATTTCTTTTGAATGATCTTAGTGCCATATTATGACTGATAGTCATCCGACTGCCATATTGTGGGTGTAATTCTAGAACAGTTTTCTATAATGTAGCAGAACTTCGATACAGTGATTTATCCTGTTTTATCATGGGGACTTCATAGTTTATAGTCTGCGTTGTACCATTTGAGAAGTGCCTTGAAATGTCTTAAAGATAGAAATCTAGTATGCGACTCAACCCAGTAATATTGTCGGTGGCATAAATTGTTTTTTTCAAAGTTCTTTGAAATTCAAAAATTACAAATACGAACAAATCTATCAACTATTTGGTCATCCTCTCGGTGTGATCAGTTCGGAACAAGATCTGTATAATAGGTAAATATCTCTATACCATAATTGAATGGGCGAGAAAATATTTCCTTAATCTCCAGACTGCCACCATAAATGCTGATGCTACCTTTTTGGATTTTAGATAACGAATCCATGGTCCTTGTAAAGCCTTACTAACAAATTATATTGGTTTTTGCTCTCTGTTGGGTTCTCTGTTTAGTACAACACTTATGGCTTCAGCACTGACGGCTAGATAGACAAACAAAGTTTCTCTAGGGTTTGAAAGAGCTAGAACAGGTAGTTGTGAGAGTGTAGACATTTTATTGTTCACTCACATTCTATTGTCCACTCGAATTCAGCTTCCTTTTTTAGAAATTTATTAAGGTAATGCGTGTTAGGCGAATCTTGCAATAAAGCAAGACAATGCTGCTAACATTATGTTGAGGTTCTATATTCTCCCTTTATTGTTGAATTGGTCATTTTGGCCACTACTCTACACTTGTTGGGGTTTGCTTCAACTTTTCTTTCGGTGAGGTAGAAACCCAACTATTTCCCTGCTTTGATTCTAGATGTACATTTTTTTGGGTTTAACCTCATCTTATACTTCTTGACTTCGGGAAACACTTCTTTTATTTGAGTTAAATTATTCTAGATGTTACATGGTTGAGAAGATTAAACACGAACCAATGATAAACTAATGGATTAAATCCTTTAGATTGAAGGGACTAGACGTAGCTACCATTTTGGTGGTGAACCAAGATAAGTTGATGTGTCTCTTTGCTCTATGTTAGTTCGCTTGCACTGCCATTTTTACTTTAGTATAGTCGCGTAACAAGTTTGAAAACACATTGAAACACCCCTTTTCTTGTGTTCTTTTCGTTCTACAATTAGCATTAGAGCTTGGTCTCAAAGCTGAGCACTTAACTATTTTTGAGTAAGATCTCTATACCTTATGGCTAATTGTGGTGAAGAATTTATAGGCGAAAACATTAATAGGCCTCCTCTATTTTATGAAGCGAGATTCAAGTACTAGAAATATAGACTTAGAAGTTTCTATATCTCCCACGATCATGAACTCTAAGACATAGTCGAAGATGGATATAAAGCTCCAAAAGATGATGCTGGTATTGAAATATCATGAAAGAACTTCAACATTGACCAAAAGAAATAATACAAAGAAACATCTAACAATTTGAAAAGTGAAGCAACAAAGAAACAACTAAGAGTATTTTTGATGCTCTAGTTCTTAACTACGAAGGGAACAAGCAGGTACATGATGCCAAAGCTAATCTTCTCCTCAGAAAGTATGAACTCTTTCAGATGGAAGAAGAAGACATTGAAAAAATGTTTCTAGATTCCAAACTCTAGTTTCTGGACTGAAGGATCTCCAAAAGAGCTACGCTATAGCCGACCACATCAAAATGATCGTTAGAAGCCTTCCTAGTAAATGGAGACCAAAGGTTAAAACTATTCAAGAAGCCAAGGATATAAACAAACTACCTATGGAAGAGCTCATGAGTTCACTTAGATCCCATGAGATTGAACTGGTTGAAGGTAATCCCAAGAAAAAGTCGAAATCCCCGACTCTCAAATCCCAAGGAAAAAAGAGAAGTTCAAAGGCTCTGCAAGCAACCAAAGACTCATAGGAAAGAGAATGGGAAGATCAAAGTGAAGATTTAGATGATGAAGAGTTGTCCTTTATCTAAAGAGAAATCCAGCGCATGAGGAACAATAAAAATAAATCCTTTCCAAAAAGATATTTTAGACAATCCCAAAATAGTAGAGAATGACGTGAAAAGCTAGACAAAAGAAAGCTCACCTGCTATGAAAGAAAGGAACCAAGTCATTCAAATCAGAATGTCCTAAACTTGAGAAAGGAAAATCCCATAGGAAAGACTTCAAGACCAAGAAGAAATGTCTTATGGCAACTTGGGATGACTCTAATGAATCATTTAACGAAGATGAAAAGCATGCAAACATGACTCTGATGGCAAATACTGACTCTGAGTCTAACTCTAACTCTGACTCTGAAGTTTTTGATGAAGAAATTATGGTATTCTTAGACTTGTCTTGTAGTGAACTCATAGATATGCTAAATTAGTTTCTAAAAAAAATCATAAGGTTTCCTATAAACTTAAGTCTCTTAGAAAAACTCGTAACATATTAAATAACAAATGTAGTTCCCTTGAAAAAGATTTTGAAAACCTAAAAAAGGAAAATCTAACTCTGAAAGAAAAGGTTTTAGAAACCTCAAATGATAAAGTCTGCAGTTATGTTAACTATGTGATAGCCTTTCAAGAGTTTCTAGCTAAAGGCATAGACAAAAGTAAGCAAGCTTATATGATCTATGGTACTAGTAGAAACAATAAACGCGACATAGGCTTTGAAGAAACGACTAAAAATCCTAGATTCAATCAACCTGATATTTCTTGTGCATACTCCCATAAGAAAGGTCACAATAAAAATAACTTTTTTGTTTTATGTTGATAACATGGAAAAACAAGATACCTTTCAGAACTAACAAACCAGGACCCAACCAAATTTGGGTACCTAAAGATAAAATAATGGTTGAAATATATTTTTGGTCCTTGCAAATATGTTTCATTTTGATTTTAGTCCATCTAATTTTTGTTTGTTTGATTTATAGCCTTCCAAATTCTAACAAGTTTTAAAAAAGTCCTTTATGAAATATTTTTTAGTAAAAATGGCGACATGGCTAATTTTGGATGAAGTGGCACACGGTGACTGTGTAATTGTTGCTGACTAGAAACTATTTAAGATTAAAACTCATTTTATTAACATATTTAATTGTTTAATTAAAAACTTAAAATTACATAATTAATTGATTGATTAATTAATAAACCAATTAAATAATAAAAACTCAATAATCTTCATCTTAAACCCCACTTTTTTTTAATAAAAACACAACAACCTTCATCTTCAACCCTATTTTCTCCATTTTCAAATCACAAATTCTCATATCTGGATCCAAACTCTAAAAATTTTAATCTCTCATTTTTCTTACACCACATCTATAATCTTTATCATAACCAACAAAGACATAAGTTGTTTTCTGCAACAAAAACCTCTTTCCCTCCACATTGCTATTTAAGATATATTTAATAAAAAAGAATAGGAAAATGGAAATTTATTTAGAGATTAAATGGTGTTTATTGAGAATTAGAGGCAAAACAATGAGAAATAAGAAGTTGAAGTGAGATAAAATCGATTTTTCTGGCAACAGGAAGAGTAGAGGTGAATCTCCGAAGAGGTTACGCTCGCCGGTTTGGTTTGGAGAGAAAATCAGACAACAAAATAACATAGGTTTTTTTAGCAACAAAGTTGAAACACTAGTCTTGGTACGTGAACAGTGGATTGTCATGACACATGCCAGGAGAAAAGTATATGTTCCAAGAACCGATCCTTAAGAATGAAAGATTTGTAGGATTTGGAGATGATTAGAAGGGTAAGATCGTTGCACGTAACATAGTAGGCAATGGTTCTCTTCCCTTTATTAAGAATGTTTTATTTGTAAAAGGACTGATGAATAATCTACTGAGGATCAGTCAGTTAACCAACATTGGTTATGAAGTCATCTTTAATCAAAAGTCTTGTAAGGTATTAGGTCCAAAAGATGGATCCATACTATTTACAGGCCAAAGGAAAAATAACATTTACAAAATAAATTTATCTAATTTAAACAAATAAGAAGTCAAATGTCTTATGTTCGTAAGCGACAAACAACTAATATGGTACAAAAGATTAAGACATGTCAATTTGAGGTTAATCTCAAAATTAAAAAGACTTGAATTAGGTAGAGGCTTGCCTAATGTTAAGTAAAACTCGTATGTTCTTTGTGAGGCATGTTAGAAATGGAAAAAAAAAAAAAATTCTTATAAAAACTTTGTTTCTACACACTTGAACTTTTACATATTGATTTATTTGGCCTCGTAAAGACTACCTCTATCGGTAGTAAAAAATATGGACTCGTTATTGTTGATGAGTATTGTAGATTGAAAAGCGAGTCACATAAAGTATCCAATACCTTATGTAAACAAGTGCAAAATGAAAAATATTTTTTTATAACAATGATTTATAGTGATCATGGAAGTGAATTTGAAAACTAACTTTATTAAAAATTTATATGAAGAGAATTGCATCTTACATAATTTTTCTTCTCCTAGAACACCCCCAAAAAGATGGTGTTGTAGAAAGGAAAAACGGATCTCTTCAGAAAATGACATGCACCATGATTCACGAAATAAACGTTGCTAAGTAAGTAGTGAACATTGCATGTTACATTCAGAATGTAATCTATATTAGATCTATTCTCAATAAGACTCCTTATGAGTTTTGGAAGGGAATCAAGCCCAACATTACCTATTTTCACTAGTTTTGATGTATTTGCTATATCATGAACACCAAAGACAATCTTGACAAGTTTGACTCACTTTCTCAAAAGTGCATCTTTTTGGGATGCTCTAAAAGGTCTAAAGCCTATTGGATATACAAAAACGAAACACTAATCATTGAGGAATCAATCCATGTCAAGTTTGATGACAAAAAGCTTGACCATAAAAAGTTATAGCTAGATGTAGATTTTGCAGATTTATAGATTGTAGAGGAACCAAATAAAGAAGAAGAGTCAAACTCAGCCCAAAGTGAATCAGACGATCCATCAAAAAAATCAGATTAAGAGCATCAAAAAAACAAAATTAGATGGAAATACAAGTCATCTTATCCAGTATCTTTAATCATAGGCAATGCAAATGATCCCTTAAAAACCAAATGTGCTCTTTAGGACATATCTCTATTTGGATTTCTATCTAAAATGGAACATACATCCATATACAAAGTACTATCAGATGATGGATGGATACTAGCTATGCTAGAAGAGCTAAAAAAATTCAAAAGGAATGAATTATGAGATCTAGTCCCTAAACCCATTGAATAAAAGTCAATCGAAATCAAGTGGTATTTCAGAGGAAAAATAAAATTCCAGGAGAAAGGTGAAGTGGTTAGAGACAAAGCTAGACTTGTAGCCCAAGGTAGGTTACATTCAACATGAATGTATTGACTACCCTAAAACCTTTGACCCGGTGTCAAGGTTAGAGATTATCAAACTTTTACTTTCTTTTGCTTTATTTAATAAAATTACTCTATATCAGATGGATTTGAAAAATGCTTTGTTAAATGGTTACATGAATGAAGAAGTGTATGTCAAACAACCTCTTCACTTTGATGATAATAAAATAGGATCCAAGAGCTTGGTATGATAGACTAAGAAATTTCTTATTCAAAAATGATTTTGAAAGAGATCAAGTTGACACTACTTTACTTAGAAAATCATCAAGAATGACTTTCTCGTTGTCCGGATATATGTTGATGAAATTATTTTTGGTTCTACTAATGGCAATCTTGGCCAAATTTTTTCTAAGTTAATGCAGAATAAATTTGAGATGATTATGATGGAAGAATTAAAATTCTTTCTATGAATGTACTCATTCATCAGACCAAATACATTGGAGAACTTCTTAAAAAGTTTAAAATGGATGACTATAAACCAATGTCTACACCTACGCAACCAACATGCTATCTTGAAAAGGACGAGTCAAGTAAAAAGGTAGATCAAAAGGTACATATAGGAATGATATGTTCCCTCCTTTATTTAACTACCTCTCTACCTGAAATTATGTTTAGTGTATGTGCGCCAAATTTCAGTATGATCCTAAAGAATCCCGTTTAACAATTGTTAAAAGGATCTTTAGATTTCTGAAAGACACTATTAACTTTGTTCAATGTAGCAACCCACCTGATATTTGCATATAGATGCTTTAAAACTGGATTCAAATGATTCTTCATGACTTTGATGTTGTTACCATTTTCTTGACTCTGATGTTGTTATTAATTTAATGACTCTATATTATTACCATTTTTATGACTTTGATTTTGTTACTATTTTCATGATTCCAATGTTATCTCTATTTTTCTAACTATGGTTTCAGTTTTGAATTAGGGACTTTGGGTTTAACTATTATGGATTTAGTATATCGCTAAGTTATGTATAATTGTTGTGGATAAATGATGCATTACATACCTGGCATAATAAAGACATTTCATACAAGGCATTCTAATTTAGTAAATCTAGTCAACTGGGTTATGCATGGCCTTATTCACGATGGGACATTCAGGTTGTTCCAAGCATGGAATATAACAGGTAAAGGAGAACAATCAGGACGCTGATTGGGGTTTCACTAGACCACCTTTACCAATAAGGACTCAATTATCTTAGTGACCCACATCAAGATGTTGAGTGACTTTTCCTTATTCTGAAGAAAAAGATTTGAGTTCATGCATATGTTTTTCATAATTAAAAAATATATATATTATTATAAGTAAAACTTTTATGAAAATTAAGTGTGAAAGTTTTAACTTGAGATGCATAATTGTTTTCATGTTTATACATATTTATGAAGGAAATTCTATGAGATTGTCTCCCCTTTGTTTATAGCATACTTAGATATTTTTATCTCACCCCATTTATTCTATTTTATTTAGCAGCTGGAAGAACATGAGATATGAATTTAGCATTAGAAAATTAGTTCGAGACTTGTGGAATTAAGATTTAATGTTTTATTTTATTTGACATATAATCAGACAATCGTAGTTTATTTTCAAGATGCAATATTTTATGAATCTACTGAACAAGTTGTAAACTATATTTATGAATGTAGTTTTCAGTTATATTAGTGACTCTAATTTATTATTCATTATTAGTTACCTTTCTTTATTAAGGTGTATGGGTCCAATTGCCATATTCTAGACAACTGGCAATGGGTCTTACATTTTGGCATCAGAGCCATGTCGATTCAATAGGACTATGGGCTATGTGTTAGGAATTAGAATAGCTTTCTTTTACTATAAATTCTAATTATCATTTCACTTAATATTAAGTCTGACCAACTTAGTATTTTGTGTATGATATGCATAATTATGGCTGAAGGATCTAGGAGGAATCTTTCCCCTGAAGATAATATGACTTCACCACCCATTGATGAACCATGGGAAAGGGTTATGGAAGCTATTCAAATGCAATCAACAATTACCCATAATTTGGTACAACAACTAGCAATGCAAAGAGATGGCACTCCAAATGCCAATAGGGTGTTTTATGATTTTCTTAAGTTGCAGCCTCCAACATTCTAGGGCAGCCACAATCCCTCAGAGGCCCAAGGTTGGTTGGATGAGATTAAGAAGCCATTTGAATTAGTGCCTTGTACTAAAGAACAAAAAGTGGCATTTATTGCCCATCTACTAAAGGGTGGGGCAGAGTATTGGTGGGGGAGTGCAATGACTTATCTTCAGACTCAAGAAACCCATATGAATTGAGAACATTTTGAGGTGGCCTTTTTGGACAAGTATTTTCCAAAAAGTTCCAAAAGACAAAAGAAGTTGGAGTTTGTCCACCTGCAACAAGGAGACAAGTCTGTTGCATAGTATGATGCTAAGTTTTAAGAACTGGCCATAATTTCCCTACATGCCTAGTATGCATCCACTGAAGAATGGAAGATAAACCAATTTTAGTGGGGATTGAGGCTTGAAATCAGAGGGAACATAGGTCATATGGAGCTTACTAACTATTCTACTCTTGTACATAAGACCTGCATTGTTGAAGACAATTTAAATAAGGTACAAGAGGCGTGGCAAGCTAAGTGGCAACAAAATAAAGAGTCTAGAAAATTTGGCCAGCAGTTGAAGGTAAAGACTCCCCTAGGGAAGGGAAAACATGTACATACCTCAAATGTTAGGCTAAGAGCAATCGAATTAGAATCTCCTCACAACCGCCTTATCAGACTCATCAAACGATGCATCCTCTTCTTTTAGGGATATCCTTTTGATACCTTCAGTAGCTACTGCTAACACACAATTGCAGCTTCCGATAATCCTCCCACATATCGAGAATCTTACTCTAGATGTCCCTATTGTCGCTTCACTAGGATCTACATATTTTGCCTTTGCAAGCCTGTACGCATCTCCCTCTCGCTTCGTTTGGATTCCTCTCAGTTTGTCTAGAATGAATATTTTAATCGTCTCTCTGCTAAGATTGAGGAATTTATGGAAAAGATGGCTAAGAATCAAGAGGATATTCAAAATATCCTTCGTTTAATTTTGGCTAGGCTTACTAATGTTGGACATAAGTCCCCCTGATTATGGTTTTGACATAATTAACAAACATACAATGATCATGTGTCATTTGATAAAACTAACAGTTTGAACCAAGTTACATTTCAGGAAAATCAAGTAAACACTATACACTTAGACACAAGCTTGGAACACAAGGAATCAAACAAAAAGTGGAGAATGAGCTGAAGAAACATGCAATTCTGCCTAGTGTCATTAGTGGTCATAGTAGTTACTAAGTAGACTCATCCATGTGATTTCATGCTTAAGTTTTTGCCAAGTTTTAAAATGAAATCTTAAAATTAACCAGTTAACAAATCGATTAGCAAGTCAATTGCTCAATCCATTGTACAATCGATTGTCTTAATCAGAATTGAAGTTTTCACTAGGTACATCGATTACTTAAAGGTTCTAAGTGAAACCTGAACTCTGGGGATAAACCAATCGATTGGACAATCGATTAGCACGTCTATTGGTAAATCGATTTTGTTACTTACAAAAGCCAAGCAAATTCCTTGCAAATCGATTGGCAAATCGATTCAGAAAATGTTTTTCATTGGACTTGGCCTCTGTAACCAACCAATCGATTGAACAATCAATTGGGACATCAATTGAGAAATCGAGTTATTAAGTCATAGAGACAACTAGATATTGACACAAATCGATTGGCAAATCGATTGTGCAAAAGTTTTTTATCAGTCTGAGCATTTGTGATAGATCAAATCGATTGATACATCAATTGAAATTTGTTTCTTAACTTACAAGATATATACCAATCGATTAGGTAATCGATTGCGAAAATGAAATGCTTAATCATATATCAGAAACAAGTCCATAATCGATTGACACATTGATTGTGAACCAAATGGCTGAGCCACTGTAACAAGCCAAATCGATTGGAGTAAAATATCTGAATCACTGAGACTAGTACAATCGGTTGACGAATCGATTGAAGTAAAATCGTTGAGTCTCTGTGATCAGTACAATCGATTGGAAAATCGATTAGATTAAAGTTTTATGTTATACAACCAATTCCCAAATCGATTATGAGTACATATGAGTCGACTGTGTAATTATTGTTTTGATCTCGTTGTTTGAACAAAACACCTATAATCGATTACTCAATCGATTCTGATATGAACATACTTCTGTTTCTTAATTTAAGCATTAAAAGAATCGATTGCCAAATCGATTCATTCATATGTTTTCAAGAACCAAGAAAAACAAGAAACACGGTAATCAATTGGGAAATCGATTGTGCTGTTTTAAACCTTTATAAAATCGATTGGGAAATCGATTTGACTGTGTTTTTCTGAAACATATATATGCTGACTGAAATATGTTTTTCAAAGGATCTTTGACATAACTTGACAGAACTTTTAACACTTTGACATAACTTTGAAAGTACTTTGAAATATCCTTTGAATATTCTTCACACAAGTTTTCACAACACTTTGAGAAAATTAATCCTCTTGGCAAATCCATATAGTGTGAATATCATTGTGTGATTGAGTCGCATTTCTTGAAAGATCTTTTGATCTTCTTTTGTCCATTTCTATAAACAACATTGTAACGAAACTTCTGTAAAAATCCAGTATTGAAACTGGTAGCTATCTTCTATGGTGAGGGTGCTTACCAAGGAGAAGCTTCATCGATATCTTAGGAGAGTTAGGCGATTAACTCGAGGGATTCGGTGGCTGCGAAATAGAAGCGAGAAGAGTTTGATAGATAGGCTTGTGTTAGCTGGACAATATGTAAAATACACTCTAGACGATTCTATTGGAAAAAGGCTGAAATCAGTTCGATTTCGGGACTGGACGTAGGCTGTCATACTGACAGCTGAACCAATATAAATCTTGGTGCAATCTCTCTTAACCTTTTCTCTTTATTTCAATTTTGCATGAAAGCTTTATCTTGATTGTATGTGTTAGCAAAATTCTATCTTGATTGATATTATTGTATGAGCATTGTATGTGTCCACTTGTATTGATTTACATGCAATCTTTGATCCAGAATAAATCCTGTTAATTGAATATCTTGTTAAGGTTAGAATTAATCACGCTTAAATTGAATTAATATTGATTACGTTGGTTTCGATATTAATTTCAGTACTTAGGAAAAATTGAATTACTGTTCTTGTAACCTTGCTTAGAATTTCCTAAGATTAGAAGTCATAAATACCAACAATTGGTATCAGAGCCCGACTTTTTTAGAGTAACTCTCATAAAAGAACACGACTTATGTAGAATTTTTAGGAGAAGGTGCTTCTTTGGCCAGGCCCCCTACTTTTAATGGGGCTGCCTACATGTATTGGAAGGAACGTATGTTGATCTTTTTAGAAGCATGTAGTTTAGATGTATTAGAAGCTGTACTAGATGGACCTTATGTGCCAAAAATAGTGGGCACAGATAATTCCTTAATCGCTAAACCTAGATCAGATTGGTCTGATGATGACAAGAAAAAGGTAGGATACAATGCTAAGGCTAAAAACATAATTACATTTGCATTATCGGTTGACGAATTTTTCAAGGTGTCTAACTGCAAATCTGCAAAAGAGATGTGGGACACATTGCAGCAAACTCATGAGGGTACAACTGATGTGAAGAGAGCCAGAATCAATACCTTGATGCACGAGTACGAATTGTTCAACATGAAGAAAGAGGAATCCATCAATGATATGCAGACTAGATTCACTCACATAGTCAACAATTTACATGCCCTTGGAAAGGAAATTGACAATGATCAGCAAATCAACAAGGTGATGAGGTGTCTAACTAGAGAACGGCAGCCAAAGAGCACTGCCATAGCAGAATCAAAGGACCTTGGAACCATGTCAACCGCAACGCTCTTTGGAAAATTGAGAGAGCATGAAATGGAATTGCATAGACTGAGTGAAGCTGAACAGGTTGACAGAAAAAGAAAAGGGCTGTCTTTGAATGCCCAAGCACATCAAACAAAGTCTGAACAAGAGACCTGCACTGATGAATCAACTAGTGAGACTGATGAAGACTCAGAAATTGGTGTACTGGTCAGAAAATTCAAGAAGTTCAGAAAGCCCTCAAACTCAAAAACAAATGATAGCAAGATAACATGCTTTGAGTGTGGGAAGACTGGACATATAAAATCAGAGTGCTTCAAGTTACAAAACAAAAACAAGACTGCAAAGGCTAAAGGCAATCTTCCACCTCCAAAAACCAAAAAAGCATATATCGAATGGAACGACAACGATGATGAGTCCTCAACGTCTTCAGAAGAAGAGGAAGCCAATCTTTGTTTAATGGCTAAAGAGGATTCAGACTCTGAAAATGAAGTAAGTTCTAACTCTAATTCTTCATATGATGAACTGCACAATGCTTTTAATGAACTTTATGATGAGCATGTTAGTACAATTAAACTGTTAAATAATACTAAGAAGTTGTTAGAAGAAAAGTGCATGCTTTGTGATGAAATTAAACTGGAACATGCATCTCTTAAAGAAATAAATGAAAATCTGAAAAAGGAAAATCATGCACTGCATTGTGATATAGATAAGTTTAATAGTGGTAAAAACAAGTTAGATATGCTTCTTGGAAATCAAAGAAATCTAAGTGAAAAATCTGGACTTGGATATAAATCAAATATGCATGTTAAACAGAATCACAATAAACATGGAATTGGATTTAGGCATACCAAGAATGTCAAGCATAATCAGAAGTTTGTTAGATCTAGACATATGCATAAAATCTTTACTAAACCAAACCAGATTTCATCCTCTGCTGTGTCATGTCACTTTTGCTGTAAAAAGGGACACATGATATTTAATTGTAAATTAAGAAAGTTGGCCAACAAAGGATGGAAACATGTTTGGAAAGTGAAGACTCCAAGTTTTGAAACTAACCCCCCAGGACCCAATTTAAATTGGGTACCTAAACCCAGCTTTTAATTTTTATTGCAGATATGCTTGTCATCCAATAGGCACCTATGGTACCTAGATAGTGGATGCTCCAAGCATATGACAGGTGACAAGACAAATTTCTTGTCCCTAACCTTAAAAGATGGTGGATTTGTCAAATATGGAGATAATAACAAAGGGAAGATTCTCGGAATTGGAGACATTGGGAACGAATTAACTACCGCGATTAAAGATGTTCTGTATGTAAGAGATCTAAAACACAATCTACTTAGTATAAGCCAACTATGTGATAAGGGATTCTAGGTACACTTTACTTCTAAGTCTTGTATAATTGAGCATAATGAAAACAAGGACATAAGGTTAGTAGGTGGTAGGATTAACAACATTTATATGCTTGATTTTAATACTTTGCATGCCAGTTCTATCTGTTGTTTGTTGTCTAATTCAGATGAAAACTGGTTATGGCATAAGAGAGTAGCTCATATCCATATAGATCATCTCAACAAACTAGTTAGTAAACAGTTAGTTATAGGACTCCTAAATAGAAAGTTCACTAAGGATAGGTTGTGTGATTCCTGTGAGAAAAGTAAGCTAGTTAAATCTTCTTTTCCCCCAATAGATATGGTCAAAACCAATAGGTTTTGAAGTTGATTCATATGGACCTGTTTGGTCCATCCCAAGTGAAGAGCTTTGGAGGAAATCTTTATGGGTATGTGTTGATAGATGACTATTCTAGGTTCACCTGGACTTATTTTCTGACTCACAAGAGTGAGGCATTCTCCATTTTTAAAACATTTGCTACTTTAGTACAAAATGAGAATAACTAGAAAATTGTCTCAATCAAAAGTGATCATGGAGGTGAATTCCAAAATGATTCTTTTAATACCTACTATGAACAAAATGGCATTCAACATTTATACTCAGCCCCTAGAACTCCTCAACAAAATGGAGTTGTAGAAAGGAAGAATAGGTCTTTAGAAGAGTTAGCTAGAACTATGATTAAAGACTCAAACCTTCCTAAGTATTTCTGGGCTGATGCTATCAACACTGCCACACATGTAGTTAATAGAGTTCTGATTAGGCCCCTACTTAGAAAAACTCCCTATGAGTTGTACAAGGGTAGAAAACCAAACATCTCTTACTTTAGAGTCTTTGGATGCAAATGCTTTGTGTTAAAAAATCGCAAAGAACATCTAGGAAAGTTTGACCCTAAGGCAGATGAAGGTATTTTTCTAGGTTACTCACAAACTATTAAGACCTTTAGAATGTACAACAAAAGAACAAAAACCATAGAGGAGTCAATTCATGTAAAATTTGATGAACTATTTGCTGAAAACTTGAACAATACTCCTTCTATAGTTGATGCTTCTTTGGATGAAGTTGTAGAATCTGAACCATTAGAACCTACTGAAACTGAACCTCCAACAAATATTGACTGTGTAGAACCTATTAGGATAGATGACTTAAGTAAGGAGTGGAAGTTTAACAAAAACCACCCCATTGACAACATAATAGGGGATATCTCTAAAGGAGTTGCAACTAGGAAGAACCTTAGACATTTCTACAACTCCATAGCCTTTGTATCTCAGGTAGAACCCAAAAACATTAAAGAAGCTCTCATGGACAATGACTGGATCATTGCCATGCAAGAGGAGCTTAACCAGTTTGAGAGAAACAAGGTGTGGATCTTAGTTCCTAAACCAGTAATAAACACATCATAGGAACCAGATGGGTGTTTAGGAACAAGATGGATGAAAATGGAGTCATAACTAGGAACAAAGCTAGATTAGTTGCCAAAGGTTATAATCAAGAAGAGGGAATAGATTATGATGAAACCTATGCCCCTGTAGCTAGACTAGAAGCTATTAGAATCCTGCTAGCTTATGCTTGTATAATGGACTTTAAATTTGATCAAATGGATGTGAAAAGTGCCTTTCTCAATGGTGATATCCAAGAGGAAGTTTTTGTTAGCCAAACACCTAGATTTGAAAATCCTGATTTTCCTAATCATGTCTATTAGCTAACAAAAGCCCTATATGGGTTGAAACAAGCTCCAAGAGCTTGGTATGAGAAATTAAGCAACTTCCTCATTGAACAGAACTTTTTAAGAGGAAATGTGGACAAGACACTTTTTATTAAAAAGGATGGAAAAGACATCTTGTTGGTCCAAGTATATGTTGATGACATAATATTTGATTCCACTAATAATAAGCTGTGCAAAGATTTTGAAAACATGATGCAAGCTAGATTTGAAATGTCAATTATGGGAGAGTTATCTTTCTTCTTGGGATTTCAAATCAACCAAAGCAAGAATGGAAATTTCCTAAGCCAAACCAAATACTGCAATGATTTATTAAAGAAATTTGGTTTTGATAAGTTTATATCCATTGATATACCTATGAGCCAAACCTGCCATTTAGATAGAGATGAGAAGGGAAAACCAGTAGATGCAACATTATTCAGAGGAATGATAGGATCTCTGCTATACCTTACAGCTAGTAGGCCTGATATAATGTTTAGTGTATGTATGCGTGCTAGATACCAAGCAAACCCAAAGGAGTCACATCTAAGTGCAGTCAAGAGGATCTTTAGATATCTTATAGGAACCAAAAATCTAGGCTTGTGGTATCCTAAGGGATCTACTTGCACCCTAGTTGGTTACTCAGATTCTGACTTTGCAGGATGTAAACTAGATAGGAAAAGTACCTCAGGTACTTGTCACTTATTAGGAAACTCCCTAGTTTCTTGGCATAGCAAGAAACAAACTAGCATTTCATTGTCCACAGTTGAAGCTGAGTACATTGCAGCTGGAAGCTATTGTGCTCAAATTCTCTGGATGAAGCAACATCTCAGTGATTTTGGTGTTAATCTAGGAGTTGTGCCTATCATGTGTGATAACACAAGTGCAATTAGCATCACCAAAAATCTTGTGATACATTCTAGAACCAAACACATAGAGATAAGGCATCACTTTATAAGAGATCAATATCAAAATGGGAACATAAAGCTGGAGTATGTCAACACAGCTGATCAGTTAGCTGACATTTTCACCAAAGCTTTACCCAAGGATAGCTTTTCCCTGATTAGAATGAGATTAGGAATCATAGATCATGATGAAATCTGATTCCTGTGAGAAACAAATCGATTGCAACATCGATTATCCTGTGACTAACTGCAAATCAGCTTTATGAAATCGATTGCAAAATCGATTTATGCGCCACAGTGTCTGAATTGTCAACTTTAGAAATTCGAGCATCGATTGCACAATCAATTTGTTTATGCAGCCATCTGTTGTTATTGAAATAGTCATTAAATCAATCGATTGACCAATCGATTGATGTCTTCTATAACAATTTAAAGAATCGATTGAATAATCGATTCATTTTCCCTCAGACTTCAAAAATAAGAAACTTTGCAAAACTCAAGCCCGAGCATCGATTTGGGAATCGATTGGAACCATTTTGTTTTAAACCTGCACTCAACTAAATCGATTTGGAAATCGATGCTGAGATTAGTCTTTTTCGGAACTGATATGCAAATCGACTTGGACATCGATTTAGCAATTAAAACAATCGATTTCGTAATCGATTAAAAATGTGACTGTTGCAAATTTTTACTAGCCGTTGAAAAGCAATAATGACTAAATCGATTCCATTTCCCCAGCAACGGTAACTCAATCGATTGACCAATCGATTTACTTGTGCTCAGGTTTAAAAGGAACAATTCCCTAATCGATTTTGAACATATTTCTCAAGCCCTAAATCGATTTCATCTTTGTTTTTCTGCAAATTTCTCAACATTCTCCGCATTTTCTCAGAACTATCTTCCTTCTAAACTCTCTCTGATCCATTGCACTCACAAAATCTCAGTAATCTTACAATGGCTCGTGTTAAACAAACTTCATACCAATCACCCTCCCCATCATCTTCATCAAGTGGGAGAATCCCTTCACCACCACCCACTACTAAAAGAGTTCCAATCCCAACCCACAAAATACTGGCAAAGGACAAGGGAAAGGCCATTGCCACTGATCAAGGAAAATCAAAGAAATGAAAGGAGCCTCCAACTGAGAAGTTAATGGCTGATGCTATGAAGGAGCCACCAATCGCTTATTTTGATAATAACCAAATCGTTTGTGGGAACAATTTAATGGTTTAATGTTGTGATTACGTGTGTAGGTTCGTAATTAGAGTATCCTTTGATTACTGAACGATTACAAAGATACAAAACGCTTTATCTTTGTTTCGCCTCTCTAAGTTCGTTACGAGATACAACTATGTTGAATGCCTTTAACAGACATAAATCAATGTCGTAGTTTAATTTCCCCTGATGAACTCAACATGGATTTTGTTCATCTGCCTCTGATAAGTGTAATAAAGAATGTTCTACCACTGCCTCTATAAAGTGTGACATGAAACAATCTATCTCTATGTCTAATAAACACATCAAGTATTTGATCATATGACTTTGATCTTTTATGTATCCTCTAAAATAGTCAACGCTATGGAAATGTCAATGCTATGAAAAAATCAACGCTCTAAAGACAAAGCAATTATGCATCCTCTGATACACATCATGAATCAATTACTTTTTTAAAAGTATTAAGACATTCTTTGATATACACCAAATTATTACATGATCAGTTTTTGAAAAGTTTATCTGACAAATCAATTTCACAAGATACGATGCATAACTTTATGGATTATGCTGATTTTCTACCATCAAGACAACTACTAGAAACCCAAATTGTACTCTATAAAGGACATGCCTCCCTCTACGAAGAAAGATACGAAATATACACATCATACAAGCAATAAGCAATGACCACATACTCAATCTTGATATCATTCTATTTCACATTAGCACTAAGAAAAGTTCTTTAGTAATACATTCATAAATACTCTTTAGTAATACATTAGAAAAACCCAAAACTTTTTTTTTTAACTTAGTCTAGTAGTGGTTTCCTTGTTCAACAGCTTGAGTGTACTAAGCTTGAAGGTTGAAAAGATTGAACACAATTAGTGTGACTATTAGGTGTTCAAGTGTAAGTTTGGTTCAGTGGTAAACTAGTGGAGTAAATCCTTTAGGTTGAAGGGACTAAACGTAGCACCGGTATTGGTAATGAACCAAAATAAATTGTTGTGTCTCTGCTATGTTTTCATTTGCTTGCACTCCTTCTTTACTTTGGTATAACCACTTAAAAACTTTTAAAAATGAAATTCAAACCTCCCTTTCTTGTATTCTTTTCGTTCTACATCTTTTACATATTTAAGCTTATAAAAAATAATAAAACATTAAATGATTGGATGTTGAGCATGATACTCAACAAAGCTTCGGGGGGTACCAATGTGTTCATCATAGTTAATTGTTGGGTACCTTGAAGTTTTGTTAGGTACTAGTATCGTGAAGAGAAAATAAATGTTAAAGTTTAAATTTAATTCAAAATAATTAAATATTAAAAAATTTACGACATGAAATAATTAGATGTCTTGACCAAAAATGTGATTAGGTGTTGTGTATGATTTCCAATAAAATTATGTGATAACGAAATGTTCACCTAATAATATTTTAATCTCTCCATTTATTCCTCCTCTATTTCTTGAACAAAAGAAATGGAGAAATAGTTTTAAGATTGTTTCCACCTAAAAGTAAATAGTTTGGTATCTGAGGTCGGAATGTAGTAGTATTTATTGGTTAGCCAAATTTCCTTTATCGGAAGTAAAGTCAAACAAATGAAAAAAAGTTGAATATGAGTCAGTCGAATCTTTCTCGAGTCTATAGGGATCCAAAAAGGTTATGGAGTTGTAATAATTGGTCAAAGGTCAGTAGAACTTAATATTTTAACAGTTATGTTCGTGTTACACATTTTTCGCACCAGTAACAAGACCCATGTGACTAACACAAATGCAAAAACTAAGGAAAAATAACACACAAATATTAGCAACGAAACATGCCATAAATTGGAAGGACGAGCCGATCGTAGGGTGTTATGTATTCCCAATTACGGGAAAAATCACACATTACCTGCATAAATAGCTAAGTAAGGCTGCATTTCTTTTATGCCATAATAATGGCTAGTAGGACTAGCATTTTTCTATAAATACCAATAATTGTAAACATTCAAGATGTTAGGCCCAATGGCTATGTGAATCTAGAGGGGTGAATAGATTATTTTTTATGCAACAAAGAAAAACAAATTTTAATTTTTTCTATCACAATGAAAGTTATGCTTATTGAAATTATAGTTAGAAACTTTGAGATTGATTGCAAAACACTGTATTTTAATAACAACAACTCAATTTGTTAATTCTCAATTGAATAGAAACTTCAAATTAGGTAATTAATAAAGACCTATCAACCACAAAATACACAATTGAATCACACTTTGAATAAGATCTAAACTAAGAACTACAATAATGCAAATATTATGATGAGCATCAATTAAAATTATGCATTACACTTGACATTTATTTTTCACCATATGTCTAAAAACAAATGTAAATCCTTTTTCAATACAATAAAAGTTACACTAAGAACATAATTTATAAATGTTCTTGAAAATTGTTTTTCAACCAATTATGACACTTTTTTTTTTGCATACAACTAAATATGAAAATTCGTCAACAAATTAAATAAACACTTGCACAAAAACTTTTCACATTGACCAAATATCACTTATCAAGAATCAATACTTTGCATTAATCAATTAGTTTGCATAAATGTAAAGATTAAGAAAACAAACAACACAAGTCAACATGTTTTATCATGGTTCAGTTACTTCATCACCGTATGCGATCAATATCTAGTTCCCTCGTCAATTATGAAATATTTTATGTCTTTATTTCGAATATGAATGAAGATGTTTGAATTTAACAGAAAATTTCTTCTGACCCTATAAATCTAAAGCAAATTAGCCTTCAAGATTATCAATCTCTATTTATTCTTCATAATCCTCAAATCTTGATCCACAAGAGTGGACCACACTCCAATTGATAAAACCCGTACTTTGAGACTTCAACATCCAACTTAATTTCCTATAAATTCTTCAATTCAATTGACCTAGATTTTCGTAAACTTGAAGATCATAAACTAAAGTCCTAGATGTTGGAATCAAGTTGGTTTTCCACTTATAGTTTTGATGTTAGCAAAAGTATTTTATGAGAATAATAAATTTGGATTAATGGCTCTGAAACTACGTCTAACGACTACATTTGAAGAATGAATTTGAAACATGTCTCTGAAACCCTTAAATGCCTTTGATATGCATAAAATTAGCATGCCTATGAAGAGTTCATATCAAAGTATATTTAACTAAGAAGAGATTGTTCCAATCAATTTGAGAGCATGCCACCCCAATTTGTATGTAATAAGATGCTTCAATATTTTCCTAAAGAATGTATTAGCTATAGTAGATCAAAAGTCAACAAAAAATCTAGGGCTTATTTACCCTTCACACTCATTTCCCTGATGATGTAGAACGAGAAACACAAGAAATAGGGGGTTTGAATTGTGTTTCCTATTTAAAGTATTTTTTGTGTGGCTACTCTAAAATAAAGAAAGTAGAGTAGGTAAATAAAAACAAAGTAGAAAAGACGCAACCAATTTATCCTAGTTTACCACCAACGCGGTAGCTACCTAAAGCCCCTTCAACCTGAATGATTTAATCCACTAATTTACCGCATAATCAAACTTACACTTGAACATCTAATAGTCACACAAATTGTGTTCAATATTCTAGCTTAGTGCAGTCAAGTTGTTGAGGAAGGCAATCACTGTTGCATTAGGTTAAAAAGGAAACATTTTGGGTTTTTTCTAAATTTACAAATTTTTTCCTTCAAAAACGTTTCTCAACACTAAAGTGAAAAAGAATGATTAACAACAAGAGTGAAGATGTGCTTATAGCTTGTGCATTTCTTATATTTCTAGTGAGGAATGCACATTTTTTTTTATAGAGATCAATTAAGATTTCGGGTCGTTGTTTTGATTGCAAGAAACCAGCATGATTCATAGAAACTTTGAAGAGCGATGACTTTCAATAGAGTGTTGAATTCTTTTACGGTTTAGATAATTTGATTATCAGAGATAAACAATCACTTGATTTTAAGATTATCAAAGGCACACGACCACTTTCTTTGTCAAGCTTATCAGAGGAAAACATACAGCATAACTCAGAGATAGATGATCACATGATTGAAGTGGTGATGTGATTATTTAAGGTAGACAGTCAATGGCATGTTAAGAATATAAAAGGCATGTGATCATTTTCTTTATCAACTTATCAGAGGCAGACGGTCAAAGCATAGTAGTGTTATATAGAGGCAATTGAAACATAACATATCATGTATTTCCATAATCACTAGAACTAGAGCATTGCATGCATTTTTGGATTCAGCTAACAAACACCGTCACCCGCGTCACTAAAGGCACATGTCAGAGCGCTTACATCAAACTTAGAAAAACAGAGTGAAGAGAAGTCTCGTTGTTCCATTTTCTTCGTCCAATTATCAACAGGATACGAAAAAATAACCTATATAATTCACTTGATACAAAATATGGCAAAAATGGTATGTAATGAATTAATTAATGATGAAGCAATTTCCTTTGCCCTTCTCCATCATCCACATGATACAAATCAATGAGACAAAATTATGAGTTTGAAACAAAATAAAAAATCTAAAAGACCAATGTGGTTGAATCATGTACAAAATTAACCAAATCTGCAAATAAAAAATACACTTTAGCCCAACAAACCAACTCAGTCTAACAGAGGAACATAATCAGATAAAAACAAATAGGCTAAAATCATGAATGGATCATATGTGCAAAAAAACTCAAATTATGAGTAAATAAATTAAGCATCGAATAGGAAATTGATAGGGAAGCACAAAGGCAAGCATGAAAGAAACCAAACAAGTTAAAAAAACTTTATATATACATCTTCATTTATCTTTTAAAAGAGATTTGATATTAACACTAGTGATAAAAAAAATCACATACAAAGAATGAGAAGAGGAAGAAAATAGAGGGAGTATCAATAACAAAAAACTAACATAAAACGAAAAGTTATTTTTTTTCTATATAATACATCTGTTTGTTCTCTATCTTCAACATGTAATTACTCGTTTTTTATAAAAATGTAGATTTTTTATTAGTAAGAGCAAAATAAGTTAACATAATGATCGAAAATATAAAAAATAAGACTAAAAAAAATTCAAACATGTGATAATGTCGTCGTTTTCGTTTCCGCCGAAATGGCAACCTTTCCTTTTGATGATGTCGTGTTCCTCGTCTCAATCTCATCCCCTCTCTTGGCTTCTTCTTCCGCCCTCTTAATCTCTTTCGTTATTTTTTTTTCTATTCTTCTTTGGTGATTTCCCTCTAAGCAAACGATCGAGATCCTCGATCAAGATCATCAACTTCGGCGTCATGTGCATCAACAATGTCTTCTAATCCAAACCTTCTGTTACTTTGGAAACATCAATATCGTAAACGTCGTAACATAGAAACTTTGACATTGCGAAAACGAGGCTTGATTTTCCCATACTGAACACACTGTAGAGAAGGTAACTTCTCTTCCAAACGTATTTCTTTCTTCTTTTTTTTCCAACTGAAGCGCATCAACAATGGTTGCCCCCCCACCTTTGAGTTTTTAAGAAATTAAGGTTTCAATAGTTGTTTTAACTTTTTTTTTTGTGAAGTTGGGCTCGGGCTTTAACAAAAAATAAATAAAGGGTAAATATGTTCATGCAAGCTCGGCCTATTTATAGTTTTTTTTATTTTTTTGCTTCATAAGTAAAATATAAAATTTCATAAATAAAAAACACAAATAAATATTTCATTAAAGATTAAATAGATGTTATATTTTTTTAATCTTTGAATTGTTAGGACACAAATTGTAATAGCTTGACGGTTCTAAATCTCATCTTCACAAATAAATTAATAAATTAAAACTCATAAATAAATTAATAAATTAAAATTATTATTAAGGGTTAACTAGAAGTCACATCATTTAATTCATGAGCAGCATAACAAAATTATACAACCTAACTTTTATAAATTAATAAATCTACAATCAACTTTCTAAATTTGATTAATCAAATGTGACACATTTTTTAATCTTAGAGTTGTTAAAACACAATTTGTACTATTTGGTGGTTTTTAAAACTTTTTATTTTAAATCAAAAAGTCATTTAAAGGATTCTTAAAAGGTTTAAATTAGATGTGATATGTTTTTTTATTTATTGATTTTTGAGACACAAGTTGTACAACTTGATCGTCCTAAAATTCATATTTTAAAATAATTATTCAAATAAAAAAAAAAATCATTTTTTTTCTTCATCAAAACAACTTTTCTTTTTATCAACAACAAAAAAAATTTTCTTTAAAAATAATCATCACATCTGCATTTTTCTATCTAAGAACTACGTAGCTTTGATTTCTCCATTGTACCGGAAAATACGTAGGAGCAAGATCTCATTCTTGTCAAACACATTAATAAAAATTTCTTTTTTGTTCTTTATTTCTTAAGAATAGATTTATTCCAAAATCATATTAAAAAATAATAATAATTGTTATTCATATTTAATAATAAGAAGAAATAAATGTACTTAAGTTAATATTAATCTTGCACAATTAATTATAGGTAACCATATTTTAATGGATGTAGTAGGGTGCTAATACATTTCCTACATATAATCAACTCCCAATCTCAATTTGGTTTCAAAGACCTTTTTTTTTCATTCTTTCTTTCTATTTTTAAGGGTTTCCCAATATTTTTCCTATTTTAAAATAATTTTTGGTGGCGACTCCATTGAATTTAGCACACAACAGCTGACGACTCCATTGAAGATATTTTGAAGAGTCAAACCTAACAAAATTAATTGTGCATAATTTTTAACTTTTTTTTTTAATTTTCTTTTACTTTATGTGTAATATTTCTTAATAAGTATTAGCTGACATTATAATACTCTTTTAAGCTAGTATATGATTTTTATTTATTTATTTATTTTGTATATGTATATATGTTTTATTAGCGTTATGGAGCTATTGAATTATACTTATTTCACACTCTACACTTTTACTAAGACACACATTTATGAGTGAAACGTTATACCTCAGTTTCAACAAAATTTAAGTTTAGTTTTGAGATTGCGTAGTGGTAGCCTTCTGGATGTACATCCTGATTGGTTAGCATGAAGATCTCACCTAGAATTTGATCTTGTTTAGGGTGTTGTCACTCCAAATAGTTTACCTATTTTTGTTGACAATATTCCAAAATAGGATTACTGGCTCTAGGAACCGTGTTTAGAACTGCAGAGCCACCCTTGTGAGAGTTTCACTACATAAGCCAATAGACCCTTTAATCATAGGAATATCCAAATAAGCAAAATAATATCTCTTACATTCATTGAAAACTTTATATATTGACAATAGTCATTTTACATAATTGGATTCATAACAATGACCTTGTTTCTTTTGAAAAATAAATTGGTATTTTGTATCAATTTTTAGGATTGTTGGGGAATCATAAGCACCTTAGTTACGTGTTAAATTAAAGTGGACAATGGGATTGGAAAAAAGAAAAACTTTACTTTCAAAAGTTCAAGCAACCTGATTTGAAAAGTTTAAGAGACGTCAGCAATCAAATAAAAACCATACAACGTGAGAGTTTCTTTCATGAATATGAGAAGATCCTAAATCTATTGATAGTGAATATGCAAATAGGGGCTCTCACTGCATTGGCTCAGTATTACAACCCTCTCTTAAGATTTTTCACCTTTCAAGACATTCAGTTGGCCCCAATATTAGAGGAATTTGAATGAATATTGGGTTACTCCCTAGAGAAAAGAAATCCTTATTAATATATTTGGCAACCATTGAGTTTGAGCGCAATTGTTGAAGTGTTGAAAATCGATATAAGAGAGTTTGCAAGCACAAAAGAGGAAAAAAGAGCTATTCATGGTTTTTCAAGAAAATATCTAGAGCAAAAGTGTTAGGATTTAGTCGTTAAAAAAGAATGGAGTACTTTTATATATATTTTGGGTCTCATTATCTATCATATTGTTTAATTCCCAAACCTTGATAATTTTGTAGATTTTGCTGCCTTCAATGTTTTCTTAGCTTTTACCAAAAATAAACAAAATCAAGTTTCCGTGGTTCTTGCTCATGTATACTACTCTCTACATATGCGACATTTGAAGAAAGGGGGAACAATTTTGTAATGTGTTCCAGTGTTGTATACATGGTTCATGTCTCATATGTTCAAGAAAGGGTATCATGTTGGAGTTAAAAATAATCGTGAATGGGCTCAGAGTATAGCTAGCCTTACTGGAGACACAATTTCATGGTATCATAGAGAACAAGGGGTGGAGGAAGTAATATGTCAATGCAGAAAATTCCCAAATGTACCTCTAATGTGAACCAAATGATGTATTAATTACAATCTGACAGTAGCTCTAAGACAGCTTGACTACCCTATGTTGGAGAAACCAGATGATAAGTCCTTGGAAGCTTTTGTTTTGGACATTACAAGTATAGTAGAGCCACCAATGTTGCGAAGGATAAGTCGAGCTTGGGATATGATCATTAGAAAAAGATGAATACTCGGATGCAGAAGTAGCAACACAAAAGAACCCTATCAAAGGGTAACGAAAAAGAGTCCAAGAAATCAAGTTGTCTTTCCACAGTACACCCTCGAGTGATACTGAAATACATGAACCTACCCTTGTTACCAATGAAGAAATAGAAAAACTAAAAGCATCATTTTTTAAATCTTAAAAGGAAAAGAAAGAACTACAAGCGAAGTTAGAAAATGTCTACCAAGAGAATGAGAACTTACAATCAGAAAACACCTGTAAAAGTCAGTTCATTGAGAGAAGCAACAAGAGGTTGAAAATTGAAAAAGAAAATAAACTTAACATACAAGATTGTTTGAGAGGTGAAAATGAAGAGTTAGATGTGCAAAAACGAGTAAAGTATGAAGCTATTGAAGAAGCCTATATGTGGAAACAATTGTGGAAAAAATAAGCAAGCTCTAAGAGGAACATGAAAATGGAGTTTGAAGATTTAAAGAAACAACTTAAAGAGATTGTAGCAGAGTATGAAAGTCAAGTAAAAAAATAAGAGGAAACACAAGAAAGAAATTGAAGAGTTACTCTCGAAACATCAAGATGCACTAAGAACAGAAACCAATGGAACCAATCGAGAAAAGCAGATAACTCGTTTTAACCCAATTACTATGATATACAACCAATTGGTGCCTCACCTACTCCAAAATTCAATAGCAGTCCTGAAACCAATGAAACCTTTGCAACCACCATTCCCAACATGGTATAACCCAAACGCCAAATGTGAATACCATACAAGAGCTGTAGGGCACTTCATCGAAGATTATCAAGCCCTAAAATCTAAAATGCAACAACTGAGTAATGCAAAATGGCTTACCGTCAAGGAAGACGGTCCAAACATAGGGAGTAATCCTTTGTCGGGCCACAGAGATACCTCTGTCAATCTCATTGAAGATGAGAAAGACCAATATACAAAAGATGATTTCGTATCGACCATAGAGTCGTGCATGGAAAATAATAGATCTTTCCCAAGACCATTGGAAATCCTCTATAGAAAAGAGAATCTTATGTCAATTCATAGCAGGAAAATGCTATAATTGTCCAAGCACCAACCTATTTTACTTATGAAAATAACAAGATGGTACCATGGAATTATGAAGTCACACCCCATTTAGTCAATCATCAATCAGGTGATAACTTTAAACCTCAAGGTGGTGATGTCACCAATATTTCAGGGATTGGTGGGATGACCCCGAGTGGTCGAGTATATGCTCTTGAACAACTTAGGGAAAATGAGGGTCATGGAGAAAAAGAGAAACAAGATGTGTATCATCCCATAAAAGGACCAGAAACTTGCAAAAAAAAATGGTGCCTAAAGAAGAAGCAAACAAATTTTTGAAGTTTAACAAGCAAAGTGAGTATAAGGTGGTAGATCAACTAAATCAAACCCCTTCTAAGATATTTGTTCTTTCTTTGTTATTAAACTCTAATGCGCATTGAAGGGAACTAATGAAAGTTTTAAATGAGACCCGTGTTACTCATAATATCACTATCAACCAGTTTGATGGAGTTGTCGATAATATCACCGCCATTAGCGGTTTGAGTTTTAGCAATGGTGAGTTACCAGCTGAGGGGGTAGAGCATAATAAAGCACTACACATCTTTTTGAAGTGTCATGATCATATTCTTGCACGAAAGCTAGTTGATAATGGCTCTTCATTGAATGTCATGTCAAAATCAACACCCTCAAAACTATTTATTAATGGAGCCTGCATGAAGCCTAGTGCAATGGTGGTGAAAGCATTTGATGGATCCAGGAGGCAAGTAATTAGTAAAATTGACTTGCCAATTCAAATCGAACCCCATAAATTTGGAATAACCTTCCAAGTGATGAATATTAAACCAGTGCACAATTGCCTTTTACGGAGACCGTGGATTCATGTTGTTGAAGCAGTACATCCACTCTCTGTCAAAAGCTAAAATTTATAGTGAATGATTAACGGGTAATAATATCTGGGGAAGAAGATATGATAATGAGTCATCTATCTTCCATAGGCTCCATCGAAGACACGGAGGAAGTCATAGAGACTTCTTTCCAAGCATTAGAAATCGCCAATGTTGTCTTCATGGGTGAAGGATCTAGCTTAACGAAACCAAAACAATCTACCACATCATTAAATTCTACAAATTCCATGTTGAAAGGAGGAGCTTTTGTTAAATTTGGGAAATCGGTAGAAATACCAGAAAAGAAGGATAAGTACGGGTTGGGATTTGTACCTATGAAAGCTGATAAAAAAATGTTGTGAAGAAAAAAAGAGAAATCATGATGGCTTGTTGGGAAAATTGGGTACCAAATTCACAAAAGATTCTTATTTGTGACATTCACCAAACCTTTCAAAGCGCCAGAATAATATATGTTGATCAGGTGATTGTTTCAGAAAAGGATCATGTTGATGATGATACGATTAAATTGATGTACCCTTGTCCTCCAAACACTAGTCTCAACAATTGGAAGATCATCGAGTTTCTTGTGTTTGTTAATTCATGTTCAAAGTAATTGTGTATTTTAACTCCTTTTGCTAATTCATTTTCACTCCTTTTGTTAATTCATGTTCATGTATTAGGGCACATGTATTTCAATTCCATACTTATTATCAATAAATGCATTTTTTAATTCTTTAATTATTATTTTTTCTTTTTTTTAGGAATCTTTATTCATATTGTCTTTTTTTTTTCTTTTCCTCTTAATTTAAACAACGCAGAGTTGAAAATGAACATGTTGAAAATAATAGTGCTAGAACCCCTTATTGTAATTTTGAACTCCCAATTAATCATGCTGATGAGGATTGTGAAGACGATTGTGAGCCTCCCCCAGAACTAGAAAGGCTAATGGAACATGAAGCTAAGATAATCCAATCATACCAAGAATCTATTGAGGTGATCAATTTAGGGACTGAATATGATAAGAAAGAAATTAAAATTGGTATGTCTATGCAAAAAAGTGAACGAGAAAAGTTTATTAAACTCTTATTTGACTATGTAGACGTCTTTGAACACAAACTACCACTCAAGCCTGAATGTGCTCCAATTAAATAAAAACAAAGGAGAATCATACATGATATGTCACTTAAAACTAGATAAGAGGTCAAGAAGCAATGTGATGTTGGTTTCTCGTCGGTGCTAAAACACCCTCAATGGGTGGCTAATATTGTCCGAGTTCCAAAAAAAGATGGAAAGGTTCGTATATGCGTTGATTATCAGGATTTAAATAAAGCTAGTCATAACGACTATTTTCCTTTGCCTCATATTGATGTTATAGTAGATAGAACTACTTAATATTCTATTTTCTCCTTCATGGATGGTTTCTCAAGGTATAATCAAATCAAGATGGCTCCCAAAGATATGGGGAAAACTACATTCATCATACAATGGGGGACTTTCTGTTATAAAGTGATGCCATTTGGATGGAAGAATGTTGAGGAAACCTATTAAAGAGCAATGGTAACTTTATTTCATGACATGATGCATAAGGAGATAGAGGTTTACGTGGACGATATGATTGCAAAATTTTGGACCGAAGAAGACCATGTTGTTAACCTTCAAAAGTTATTTGTGCGATTTAGAAAATTCAGACTCTATTTTAACCCTGCTAAATGCCTTTTTGGTGTGAGATTAGACAAGTTACTTGGGTTCATCGTTAGTAAAAAAGTAATAGAGGTGGACCTAGATAAAGTAAGAGCAATACAAGAAATGTCGGCTCCACACATGGAAAAATAAGTTTGTGGCTTTTTGGGTAGATGTAACTACATTACGAGGTTTCTTATAACATCTAACCGCTACATGCAAGCCAATTTTCAAGTTGTTGCGTAAAGACCAAAAGGTTGAATGGAATGAGAATTTTCAAAAAGCTTTCCAAAAGATTAAGCAGTACTTGTTAAAACCTCCAATCTTAGTGCCTCATGTTCCTAGAAAAACACTTAGTATGTACCTAGAAAACCACTTAATATGTACTAGGGCAACATGATGAATCTATTAAGAAAGAACATGCTATTTATTATTTGAGCAAAAACTTCATTAGCTGTGAAATAAGGTATTCACTGCATGAACAAACATATTGCGCATTAGCATGGGTTGCTAATCGATTGAGGCAATACATGTTATGTCATACAACTAGGTTGGTGTCTAAACTGGACCCAATTAAGTATATCTTTGAGAAACCTATTCTTACTGGAAGGATTGCTCGTTGGCAGGTGTTGTTATCGTAATCCTACTTGGTGTATGTTATAGAAGGCTATTGAAGGAAGCACACTACCAGAGTATTTGGCTCAATAACCTGTAGAAGATTATCAATCAATGCATTGTGAATTCCCTGATAAAAGTATAATGACTTTATTTGAAGAGATTGAATCATCTGATAAAGAAAAATGGATGTTGGTGTTTGATGATGCTTCTAATGCATTAGGGAAAGGAATTAGAGCCATTTTGATTTCCCCAGAGAACTAGTTCCCTCCACTTACGCTAGATTGTGTTTTGATTACACAAACAATATTGTTGAATATGAGGCATGTGTAATGGGCAATAAAGCAACCATTGAATCAAAGGTAAAAGTTCTAGAGGTGTATGGAGACTCATCTTTGGTCATCCATCAGACAAAAGGAGAGTAAGACACTCGAGATTCTAAATTGATTCTGCATCATACGCATATTAAAGAATTGGTAGAACACTTCGAGCATATCACTTTTCACCATATTCCTCGAGAAGGAAAACAATTGTCATCAATGTTCAATATAAGTGTTGGTCATAAAAATTCAACAAAAGGATAAGCCAACATATTGCTTATCGATAGTGGTCCATTCAAACTGGGGTAATTATTATTCTTGGAAGCTGACTAATCGGAGTCTTAAATTACAAGAATGACTAGTGTTTGTTATGCCTCCAACTAAAACTAAACACACTTGTCCCCACATTGTAACTCATGCATCAATTGTTTTGTTTTCAATATATGAATGTATGTTTTCCAATATTGTCATTCGATGTTGTACGTTACACTCTTTCTAAACTAATCTAGTTTCATTATTGATTGTAATAGTGTTTTAAAATGTTGGAATTTGAAATATGTGAAAAAATAAAAATATTTTGAGTATTTTGACACTTGAAAAATATTACACAAGAACTTGATTGATTCTCAAGATATATGAGTGTGTAAAAAAAATAAAGAGGGTAATCATTTTAAACAATTGACTTTGCTTCGCCTCAAAAAAGTGGTCACACGCTAGGTACAAAGAGTCATAATGGGGAAACAATATTTGTTTTTATTTATCTATTGAATTTTGGGGCGTAGAAGAGCATAAGGGTCGGGGAATCAAAGAAATGAACAAAATTTGGTCAATAATTCATGACATACATAAATCATGCATAACTTAATCATACTCACATGATCCATGCATTTTCATTCGCACTTTACCTATACTCAACAACTTTGCATAATGCATAACACACACATGAATCATTCATACATTATATTTATACTTTGTCTATGCTCGACAACCATTAATTTTTACATTGCAAGTATCCTATACATATTCTCTCTCTTTATCTACCTTCAAGATTGGACCAACTACTTTTTTTTCATTCCTATTGATCTATGCATCGGTAATTAATCCTGAAGACGATCGCTTTTATTTTTGTCGATCTACGCATTGATAACCAATATGAAGACGATCATTTTTTATTCTATGGCTCTATGCATCAATAACCAATTCGATTGTTTTTATTTCTATGGATCTATGCATTGGTAAAATATCCGAAGACGGTCATTTTGCACACACAAAAAATTGCATCATTCCCATTTTAACATTTAATGACTTTGTGTTTCACATACTTTTTTTCGTTATTCTACTTTTATACTTTTGGTTATTCTACTTTTATGCTTTTGGTTATTCTACTTTTGCATTTCACATATATTTATTGGTTAACATTTGTTGGACAAAATTCAGGTCCTTATATTTACTTATCTTTTACCCGATAACATGAAAACCAATGTTATTAATATTTTCATATTTTTCAACCAAAAATATATTAATTAGGGTAACTATTGTACCCCAATTTTGTCTGGCCTGTTAAATTATACTCATAATATATCAAGTTTTATGTTGTCTTTATTTTATTTATATTTATGAAATCTTAAAAAAAATATAATAAAAAAGATACATATACATATTTATGCATTCATAATTATTAACACAAAAAAAGAAATTACAATTTTAAACATTAAGCCAAATCAAATTACACTTTTAAAAATTAAGCCAAATCGAATTACAAGTTTAAACAAGCCAACTGCTCTAGTCTACTTTGCTTTTGTTTTGTTCTCTATTATTTCCTTTGTCTTGTTGATGCAATATCATAGCTGATGCACTAGCCTTGCTTTACAACTAATTAGAGAAAAACATAATTATATAAGTTAGAGTGTTGTAACTAACTGAAAAAATGATAATTTTATAACTAAAGGTTTGATACAAAATATGGCAAGAATGGTATGTAATAAATTGATAAATGAAAAATCAATTCCCTATGCCCTTACCCATTATCCACAGGATATAAAGTAAAGAGACAAAATTCTGAGTTTCAAATAGAAAAAACTAAAAGACAAATGTGATTGAATCGTGTACAAAATTAACCAAATCTGCAAATAAAAAATATTCATTAGCCCAACAAACTAGCTCTATCTAGCAAATGAACATAATCAGATAAAAACAAATAGGCAAAAACTGTGAATAGATCAGATGTACATAATAAATTAGATTATGAGCAAAGAAATTAAGCAACAAATAGGAAATTGATAGGGAAGCACAAAGGCAAGCAGGAAAGCAACCAGACAAGTTAAAAAAAACTCTATAAATACATTTTCATTTATCTTTAAAAAGAGATCTAAGATTAACACTGCTGATAAAAAAACACATACAAAGAAGGAGAAGAGGGAGACATCAAAGGGAGTATTAGTAACAAAAAGCAAACAGAAAACGCAAAGGTATTTTTCCTATATAATAAATATGTTTGCTCTTTGTCTTCACCATGTAATTACTCTTTTGTTATAAAAATGTAGATTTTTTATTTGTAACAGCAAAATAAGATAGCATAATGAACAAAAATATAAAAATAAGACTAAAAAAAATTCAAACCTGTGACGATGTTGTCGTTGTCGTCGCCACCAAAATGGCTACCTTGACGCTGTCGTGCTCCCCGTCTCAGTCTCATCTCTCAATTTCTTTTCCTTCCTCTTAATCTCTTTCTTTTCTTCTTTTTTTCTTTTCTTCTTTGGTGATTTCCCTACGAGCAAACGGTCGAGATATTTGACCAAGATCATCGACTTTGGCGTTGTGTGCATCAACATCGTCTTCTAATTATAACTATCTGTTACTTTGGAAACATCGATATCGTAAACATCGTAACAAAGAAGCTTCAACATTGCATAAATGAAGCTTGATTTTCTCGTATCGGACGCACCGTAGAGAAGGATACTTCTCTTCCAAACGTGCTTCTTTCTTTTTTTTTTTCAATTGATGTGTCCCAAAAATGGACGCCTACTTCTTTGAGATTGTAAGAAGTTAGGGTTTCAGTAGTTGTTTTTAACCTTTTTGTTGTTGTTGTGAAGTTGGGCTTAGCTTTAACAAAAAATAATTAAAAGGTAAATTTGTTCATGCAAGCTCAGTCCATTTAGATTTTTTTTTCATAACTAAATATCAAGTTTCATTAAAAAAAACATACAAACAAATATTTCATTAAAGATTAAATAGATGTGACATTTTTTTAATCTTTGAGTTGGTAGAACATGAGTTGTGATAGTTGAACGGTTCTCTAAATATTATATTCACAAATAAATTAATAAATTAAAACTCATAAAGATATTATAAATAAATAAATCTAAAATCAACTTTCTTACATTTGATTAATCAAATGTGACACATTTTTTTATCTTTAAGTTGTTAAAACACAAGTTGTATTATTTGGTGGTTTTTAAAACTTTTTAAAAAAAAAATAATAATATAAAGGATTATTAAAAGGTTTAAATTAGATGTGACATCTTTTTTTATTCTTTGAGTTTTGAGACACGAGTTGTACAAGTTGATTGTCCTAAAACTCACATTTTCAAATAATTATTCAAATCAAATAAACTCATTTTTTTTTCTTCGTCAAGACAATTTTTCTTTTTATCAACAACAAAATAATTTTTTTTTTAAATAATCAACACATTTGCATTTTCTCCCCAAAAACTACGTAGCTTTGATTTCTCCATCGCACCGGGAGATACATAGGAGTAAGATCACATTCTTGTAAAACACATCAATAAAAATTTATTTTTTGTCCTTTATTTCTTAAGCCGACATTTATTCCAAAATCATATTAAAAAGTAATAATAATTATTATTCATATTTAATAATAAGGAGAAATAAATATACTTAAGTTAATATGAATCTTGCACAATTAATTATAAGTAATCGTATTTTAACGGATGTCATATGGTACTAATACCTTCCCAACGCATAATTGACTCCCGAGCTCAAAATTTTGTTTCAAAGACCATTTTTTTTTCTATTTTTAAGGGTTTCCCAATATTTTTCCTATTTTAAAATAAATTTTGGTGGCGACTCCATTGAATTTCGAGAAACACTCAAAATTTTAACCCCCAAAAAGCATGATGAAGTGGCTATTAGAAGCTTTCTACATCGATTTCTCTTGGCTTTCTAAAGTTGTAAAATCCATAAGTAGATGTTCTTAGTTGTTTGTCTGAAATCTACAAAGTTCTGGGAGGCCAGTTGCAATTCATGATTCATCTTGTCTTGAATCCAGATTGTGAAAAAGGAGAAGACTTTGCTCCAATTAGTTGAGATGTCATTAAGATCTAAATTTTGAGCATTTTCATTTCGGGTGCAGGATATTTTGGCGAAAAGGGAGGTAAGAAAGGTTTGGAGGTATGGGAAGCTATATTGAATGATGGCCAGAGGAATGGGGGAGGTAACAGAGTCAAAGGGGAAGGGAGGGAAGGTAAATGCAGAGGAGTCATTTGATGATTTATGAGAAACTAGTGATAACTCTTCATCATATGCATACTTTTCATGGTTTTTAGTCTTATTTATCTTTTATTCATTAGTTAATTTAAGGATTTATTTGATATATTTTGTTGATTTTAGTTCTTTGATTTGATGAAATATTTGTGTTCTTATTTTCTTGATTAAGTAGAGAATTTTTGTAGTTTTGCGTCGTTACTTTGTTTTTAGTGCAGTGCTGAATTTCGGTGAGAAATCAACATGATCTATGTGGAGTACTTCAGCCATATCTAGAGTTATCGATGTCCAATTGGAGTCAAATCAAGTGAAAATGAAAACTAAGATCTATAGCTACAAATTTTATGAAGACATAGGAACCCAATCCATACTCAAAAGAGGAGAACAATGCAGAAAACGTCAAACTGAAGGTGTGCGCCTGAAGCGCAACAGCTACGCCTGGGGTGCATTTCCACCCTTTTGAATCTGTCGAGTCACGCTTGAAGCGCAAAAGATGTGTGTGGCACGTGACAACATTCATTAAAGTTATTTTTTTTTCTCACTTTCTAGGTTTTTTTTTTTACCATTGGGAAGTTGGGAGACTTGTGATCTAGTAGAGATACTCAAAGATAGTCGTTTCTAACACCATTGGAGCAGTTTTATCAAGAATCATTCATGAATCTTTTTTGTAATTCTTCTCTAATCTCTATCTTTTTCATCTTTGTCATGAGTAACTAAATCCTATTTGTTATGGATGAGTTTAACAAGATGAAACCCTTATTTTTATGATTTGATTTCTAGTTATATGAATGAGTTTATTAAATTATTTTCTCATCTATGTGCTTAATGCTTTTTATTGCTTGATCAACATTAAAATGTTCTACAATTCGTATTTTGAAATGGAAGTGGGCTTTACGAATGCTTGAGATGAGAAATGCATGAATTTGTAGTCTAGGGATAGATGAAGATCATGAAACCAATTAAATTAGTTGCAAAGGCAATAGATTAACAAGAGAATTCACATACAGTAAGGCCTAATTCTAATCTTAAATCCACTAAGGAATTAGAGATTACTTTGAAATTAAAGGTTCTGTCACTAAGACAATAGGGCAAGAATAATAAAGAGAATTTGGTAATAATTCAATAAAGAAATTTAGTAATTACGATCAAATTAGACACCAAGGTTGAATTCGAAGTGAAACTCATCCCTGACATTTTTTATTATAAAAGATCAATTTTATTAATTTTGTTAATTTCAAATATTATTTCAATCTATTCGGAAACTTTTTTTCTTTCAATTTTAGTAATTAAATATAGCTCGATAGTAAAATACAATTCTTGACTTTGACACTCGGTACTACCGTTTTATAATTACTTGTAACAATTCGGTACACTTGCTGAAACACTATCAACTAGGTTGACAAGAGCTAGCACAACATATGCAACTTCTTGGGGAGAGGATGGACATAATGTGGTGATATGGGGTAAATTACTAGGGTGGAAGAAGGAGGATATTGTGATAAAGTATTTGAGGGGGAAGGTGTTTGAGTTGAAGTGTTAGGTCTATGGAGGTAACGATGGGTTTGGTATCTGGGGAAGAAAAGTGTTCAACCAAGGGAAGCCTCAAATATTTCATCTAAGGCATGAAAGTCATAAGTAGGAGGAGTGATGGGTGTAGGGTGATCCGTTGTTGCACATGGGTTAAATACGAGTAATAAAATGTAACGTAAGGGCAACAACTCGAGTCGTTTCACAAGGACTTATGACTATACTAACCGAATTTAGAATAATAAAATTAAAAAGGGGGGGTTCAAATTTAGGTTTTGAGAGATTAATAAAACGAATTGCAATCACGTTGGAACGATTAATCCACTAATTCGAGAATTTCAGACCTATCACAAATTCTATCAACGGATTCAATTTCTAAATTGTGACTCTATTACTATTTGAATATAGAATTGATCAAACAAGCGTAACCAACCCTATGTGAATTTTGTTTCTTTGGTTAGATTAAGCATCACAATAATTGATGTATTATAGTTAACAATCAATCCTTGAAAAACTACAATTTGTTTAATTTAGAAATCGAATAATGTCAAACTAATTTTGCCAATCCTATTGAGATTTGAATTAAGCAATCAGAATAACAATATAATTCAATAAAGAGAAATAAAATTAATCTGACAAATTAACATTATAAAATAAACCTCAAGTTCTTGATGAAATTCAAAAATAGTGGATTAATTTGATAAATTAGTTTTCCATTGAAAATGATTTGTATATCCAAAAATAAGAAAACTCTGAGTATTTGTATCTCTTTCTCCAAATAGAACTGAACCCCCTAAGAAAAATATATAGTACTCGAATTTGGGCTCTAAAATCAATTGGGCCGATACTAAAAATTATTACAAAAAGCTCATATCATGTAATATGCAGCTTAGACCTAGTAAAGTTAGGAATTAGGCTTTTGTGCCAACATAAAAGTTGTAACTCTGACTTTTAGCTTTCCAACCCATGTTCACATGTATCAATCCGATATCCATAGCTCAAGTTATGCCTGTAGAGCGAGCAAGAATCAATATGCAAATAATAACATTAAAACTCAATTATGACCCAAAGTTTAGAAACATGCAAGAAAAAAACTAATCTAAGCTATAAAGAGCTTTCAAAATGCCACAGTACAAAGTAAGAACCATGAGCCAAAATGCATTGATCATAGTGTTAGAGGGAGGACGAATAGTGTTGGTCGGTTGGGGAGAGGGAAAGAAATAAGTTTGTTCAAGTTCAATATGGAGATATGAATAGGTTGCTCAAAGTTTAAATGTACCTTTCATTTCTTCATCTGAAGAGGGGTTGTTTTTTCTTCATCCTCTTCAATCGTTAGAGTCTGACTGAATTTTTTCCTCTTCTTCTCAAAAACATGTGTAGTCTGAGGTAGAGGCAAACAAACAGGGGCCAGAGTTTGGTCAGATTGACATATTCTCATATATTGCATAATAATTTCCTTGTTGTCTTCTGAAAAAATGGGAGCAACTAAATCATCAACCTCATAATTGCTTGACCTGTTGTTCTTTTCGTGTCACCACTAGGTCGAATACAATGCCTAGGGGACGCCAATTTCATCTTGATGAGGTTGGATATATTGAATGTGGGAAAAGATGGTGATACCAAGTGTTCCTCTTCAATAGAGCATCCAACTTCCTCCAGAGTATGAATGAGGGAAGTACGCATGAGTACAACAGTTATCAATCTAGGGTAGGGGATAGATTTGATTGTCCTTGTCCTAGAGTTGATGATGCATGACCTCATTGCTAGTGCAACAGTGGTTTTAGCTACAATCATGTTGATGATAGCAAAAACAAACAAATAAAGAACAATTATCCCCTAACTGTATTTGCTAAGTGTATAGACTAAGTTAAAAGACAAAGCGTTATATCAATGACTATCTATTTTAAGGTAGCATAAATTACGATTAAATTAGATATAATAATTTGAGTGTCTTAAACACAAAGAATATCAACACCTAATAAAAATTAATTATGCCTATTAATGGACCAAGTCGTAATAAATCAAAAGACATATTGCATCAAGTAGTTCAAAGATAAGCGTAACAAAGTATGTGTTTTAATATAAGATATATCATCTGATGATTGGACGAAGACAAAGGACCAACAAGATTTCGCTACACTCTGTTTTTCTATGTCTAACGTAAGCGCTCTAACACACGCCTCTAGTTATGAGAGCGACGCTATGTGCTGGCTGACTCTAATACTACAAGCAATTCTCTGGTTCTGGTGATTGTAAAAATACATGATATATTTTGATTCAGTTGCCTCTACTAAATGAAGTTATGCTCTGCTTATCTACCTCTGATACAATTGACAAAGCAAGTAATCAATTGATTGTATGCCTCTTATAAGTTTGACAAGAACGTGATTGTATGTCTCTGATAAGCTTAACAAACAAGTGATCATATGCCTCTGATGATCACATCATCACTTCAAGCATCTGATCGTCTGACTATAATTTATGTTGTACACTCTGATGAAAGTCAATGCTCCAAAGAAGATAAAGTATTTGTGCATCCTCTGACGAGCATCTTGAATCTTCTACTTATCCAAAAGTCTTTAAGACATAGCTTTGAGCATAGTATCCTCTACTTCCTTGTCCTCATACCAAGATAGGCAGAATCATTCAAGAAGATATACATGAATACATATTAAATACTAATATGCCATTAAATGATGATTGAAGATCTCCAACAATAATATTCTCAACGAAAACTTCTTCTTTCTTTTTAAGAAGAACTCAATCAAGTCAATAGAATTGTGAGAGAGAAAATGAAAAAGGTTGTGTTAAGAAGAAAAACTAAAAAACCAAAAAACATATCAAAAGAAAAGAATAAATGAAATATCCTTTCAATAGAGAGTTATTAGAATTGATATAAATTAGTCAAATTGTTCTCACACACTTGTATTGATATAGGACTTGATCTGTAACATCATTCCAATGAGAGTTAGAATCCTATAAACAAATTGTGTCAATTCAAACACAAACTAGAACTGATATAAATCAGCCCGATAGTGGCAACAACCCTATCACCCATAAGAGGTACTTGAAAAGGTACAACGACTCTCATGATCCTCAACAGCAGAATGCCAAAAAGTTGAAGAAGGTTATGATGATGAAAACCTAGAGAGACTAGAGAAAAATACTAAAATCCTAAAGATGCAAAATAAAGAATACTTGTATGCTATTAATTGAAATAGTAGATTAAGTATTCGACTGTACTAAGGAAAAATCTCTCTACAAGGGAAGGACTAGAAATTGTTGTGAACTAGTATAAAAATATTTATGTCTTCTTTATCTTCTTTTATTTATCGCATCTAAGTTCTTTATGATTCAACCTTACTCTATATAAACCTGTTTTTATAAAAGTAAGTTGAATGTTTTGATAAAAAACAATTTTTGTAGGGAAATCGAATTAGCTTTTAGAAATGACAAATACAATTGAGCACCTTCAATTGGTATCAAAGTTAGGTCTCTTTATTGAACACTTTATTGTGTAAGAGCAAAGATCTTTCTATGCTGAAAATAATAGGGAAATGGTCTGAAATAGTGTATGCTATTGAATCAATTTTGTTTTAAATTTCTTTCTTTCTTTCAAAACCTGGATTAACAAAGTCTGCTCACAAGGACTGTAATTGTTATCTGTAAAATAGATAAAGCGATTTAGCAAAAAAACTATTTCTCTAATCTCAATTTCATCTCCTTTTCAAAGTTTTCTTTAAAGGGTATTTCATCTCCTTTAGGGAAGGGGTTATCATGTTAAAGTTGTCCTTATGCAAATCACTCTTCAATGACATTTTGAGTAATAAAATAAAATATTTGTATTAAGACAAGTGAATACTCTAAGAGAAAAATAGACATGAATAAGGATTAAATTGTTCCCACAAATTGATTCTGTTATCATCAAAACAAATAAGGGTCATAGTTCTTCAAACCAACTTGATTCTAATAGAAGTCACACCTCATGCAAGTCTTCATTACGTTTCAATGAACTTCTTAAATGGTCATTTAAACCCCTCCTAGAAAAATATTATCTCCTAAAGTTGAATTAATCCTTCTAAATCTTCCTAAAGATGTACTTTAATGTTCTTATCTAACTTTACTTGAGGTGCGTGAGCACTAATCACATTAAATATGTTTTCTTCAACTACAAATTTTAGGGTTGTGGTATGATTTCATATCATTTTAATATCCACAACATCCTTTTTCTGCTGTTTATCAACAATAATTCCCAAAGCTTAAAACCGGGTCTATCTATTTATGTCCGCCTTTTTCACTCACCCACTTAGTTTATTGTTGAAACATGAAATTCAACCTCCTCCTAATCATAGTGTCTACTAATTCTATAGATTTCCCTGTAACCATGCCAATATTTCTATGTAACCATAGTGTCTACTCTCTTGCATTAGCTTATTTACTCACTTATTTACAAAAAATACGGGAGCTCTTGCTTACTTTTCGCAACGACCATGGTTATTTAATATTGTACTTGAGTTATATAGGCAACGACCTAGGATCAACACTGTTACGAATTTGATCCATGTCAACTAGATTTGACGAAATTTTACTTTAGTGGTGGTGACAAAACTGCAAATAAATAACAAGCGGTGGTTTTTGTTAGTGGTTGGTGTAGTTGTATGCATAAATTTAATTAAAAATTATTAATCAAAAAATATTTTTTTTCAAATAATAAAAATTTTGTTTTGATTCATTTTAGTATAATAGATATGATTGTTGTTTTCTCTCATGTTTTTAAATTTAGTCATGTAAAAAGTGTAAACAAGTGACAAAGCTGATATTATTTGTTAGTGTGATTGAAATAGGTGTAGACATATATAAGTACAAATTAATTGATATATTAATGTATGTATTTACTTCAAATGATATTTTAAGTTGATACGGCAACAATGACTTTATTGACGCTTTACTTGAAAATATGCTAATTTTATGTATTATAAAAATAAATATTAAAATGATTCTTACTTTTATTAAAAAAAATCCATACCAAAAATTTAAATGTATTTTTGGTTCTTTAAGATATTCAATTGTGCAATTTTAATAGTGTTTTCTTTTGAGCGATGTTGATCCCCAATTTTTACCCCGTGTATGATTTCTTAGTCCCTTAGTCTAATTTTGGACAAATTTCAGTTATTCGGACTTTTTATGGACAGTGTACCCTTGATTTGAATTTTTGTTTTCTCAGAAGAAGAAAAAGTGATTTCGTGCATGCAATAGATAGTTGAATTCTCTAATTAATAGAGTTTTTAAAGAAGAGAATTGGGTTGAGTTGCTGTGAGGGAATGGAGGAGAATGATGCAGACCCAGACCCAGACCCATGGTTGGGATCAAACAAATTCTATCATGTAACATTTATTTAACATTTTTTATATTGCAACATTGTTAGAATTGTCCAAAACAACACATTATATTACATAATATATCTTCAAAACCACATTTTACATTATCTGAACAACACAATTTAAGTTCAAATTGTCTAAAACTTACAAATTATCCAACATATAACACAACAAACTCAAACTAAATTCAAGTGAAGTGTTAAATAGTCCTAATTTGACTCCCAACTAAATCATTTGGGTCTTCAGTGACAAACCATCAAAATTCATGTAAGGTACACCACAAATCATCAAAACTTCGATAGCACCAATAGTATATTGTGCCCGAGGCCTAATTCATTTTATACATCAGCTCGTTGATGAGATCCTCACGGTTCCCTGCATCTCCACCAACCTTAAATCGGGATTTCGATTCATTCAATCCATCTGCTGGCTTGTTGAGGTCAAAGGGCCACATAAATCTTATAACTTCCTTAAAGTGTAGACCAACATTGTCAATTTGATGCACCATGTCTTCTATGCATACAATACCGAACTTCCCTAATTCCTAAATGGTAAAAAGTGAAAGAATTACGAATAAAACCAAGTAGGAGGGTAAAGGGAAAACAAGGAATCTAGAAATAAAATAAGTACAGGAAAGTAAGGATATAAGAAAATAACAAAGCATGTTTTTCTTAAACAATGGTGGTATTCCCCATATGTGCAATACTTTAAAGTTTACACAGTGGCTGATATGTGTGACATGTAGATAACTATACCCTGTTATATTATAAGTATTACACATAAGTTTTCCATCTCTAAATAAGTTATCAGACATTCAACAAAGAATACTTTTAAGTTAATGTTCTGGATAGAAATTTCATTTCAAATTTTGAGGATAAGAAATACAGCTATACTGCTCAAATAAATGTATAATACATACCTAAAAATATATGAAAATTCTACAAATCTACCCTTCCAATAACATCTAATACCATATCATAATAATTCTTCATATCTCATACATATCTAATATAAAATCATGAACATCAACCAATCTCTTACCCGTAGGTAACATATGGTTCCACTCTCAGCAGCTTGGCCATTACTCCATCAGTTGGCTTCACTAAGACAGCACTGAATATTCTTCTCAATCCCAAACTCAGTAAATGTTTTCTGGTTGTAGGATGCATGTCTTGTTTCCTAAACATGAATGGAACGAAAGAAAGATGATATAACTGTTTACCAAGACAAAACCAAAACATCAAGGTTGAAACAAAGACATTACACCTGTATACGAATGACTATTATGGGCTTGTTTGGGGTCGATGGTTCGGGTAGTTTCCTCTTGACTCCCTTGAGCCTCCGTTTCATTCTAAGAAGGTCCACCTCCTACACAAGTAAGCAAAAACAATCATAATAACAATTCAGTGCAAAAACATATTTAGTTTAGTGATATCTTTTACATCTTATAGTAAAAAACTGCAAAATTCATTTATTGAATATTACAAAAAATTAACCAAGGAAGCTAAAAGTAAGAAAGATATACCCTGTTGCGATATTCAAAAATGAAATCCTCAGGTTTTTTTATGAAGTCCTTGGACTTCCTGAATTGGAAACCTTTTTGCTGGAATTGTGCCTTTTTTCTTAATGCCCATGTTTCACTATTTTTCCTCTTCTTCAATATAACATCTGGAACATAGTTTAGAGCCTTTGGTTCCTCCTCGGCTATATTTTCAGGTTTTCACAGCATTCAGAAACACAATAGCTCATCTATGCTCAAAAAGTAAGAAATCACAGTGACAATAGAGAAACTTGGTAATAGTTAACAGCTAATAGGCTAATACCATGAAGCCCAAATATCCACAGCAATCAAACAGGCTATCCGGCCTATTTAGGGCTTCATTGGGCAGGGCTGAAAAACCCTATTTAAATATGGGCTAAAAGTACTACCCGAGTCCGGCCCTATACATGTTGCAGGGTTGACAAGTGGCCACCATTTTTTGTAGCATTATTTTAATTTTTAATAAATAAATTGCAGTCCATTTAATTTGAATAACTTTGTTGCAGCCCATTTTATTTTACTTTTATGGTCTATTATAAAGACATGCATATACAAAGTAAGTTCAAACAGTCCAAATAAAACTTAGAAACTATCTAACACATAATACGTTCAAATTGTCCAACATAACACAAACTCAAACTAAATTCAAATAGAATGTTAAATCGTCCTAATTTGACTCCCAACAAAGTCATTTGGGTCTTCTTGAGCAAGGTTCACATATTCCAAAGTGTGGGATGATAATAATCCAAGACAAACAGAACATATAAAGAAAGATGAACAACATGAAATGAATATAATTGAGAATAGTACAGTACTGCCAACATGCCAATATGAACCCAAAGGCTAAGAAAGCATCTAAAATAATGATGTGTGCACAGCAAACAAAAATGTATAACAAACAGAGAACCCACCAAAATTCAACATAACCTAATAGAAAAGCATCAAATGCAGCATCATAAACATGACATTATCAGGTATAATCATCTGTTGAAAATGTTTCAAGCAACAATCCAATGATGACAAAGAGGAAGAGAACCAAATTGGATCATTTTGCCCCAACTGTGTTTTAATCAACTCAAAATGCTTCAATAAAAATAGGTAATCTGACCCTCGTGATAAAAACACACCAATAAGTTAAATCGAATAGATACATGCATTTCACAAGACAGAAAAATCATGATGAAAGTCATGATAAGTTTTTAAATCTTTCAAAAAAATGTTAGAAACTATGGAATATAATAATAGTCAATATACTTATTCATCAGAAGCTGGAGACAGCTACCATAAGAAACAAGAAAAACAAGAACACAAAAAGGTTTAGTGATGAACAAATCAAATCAATGGAATTTATGTTTGAGACTGAGACAAGGCTTGAACCAAGAAGGAAGTTGCAGTTAGCACCAGAGCTTGGATTGCATTCAAGACAAGTTGCTATATCTATATGGTTTCAAAACAAGAGAGATAGATGGAAATTAAAACAAGAGAGATAGATGGAAATCAAAACAACTTTCACAATCTACAAAAACCCTTAAGTAAAAAAACAAAAGACAATATATCAGAAATCAAAGCAAACAAAAGACCATTTTAAGGCCCATCAAGGCTAAGTCATTAAGGGAACTCTGTACTGTATCATCATTATTATCTGTATCATAGGGATATTAGTTTTCCAAAAATAAATATAGAACCTTCCATTTCTTGTAGCAAAACTTCAAAGCGAAAGACAAGTTGGTTGAATGAGTGAAAGTTTTTTGTGGCAATTGCAAGCTTTTGAAAATCAAATATTAATAGCGCTAGGAGTTAAATTTATGACAAACATATGTTCTGAAGGTGCTTCAACTATACTAAAATGTAAGAATCATATGCTGTTAATAATTATAATTATAAAATCCTTAAAACTTAACATTTGACACAAACAATGATTACAACTCTTTCCTCTTAAATTGAAATGATATAAGAACAATAAATTAAATAACACCATTTGTATTCTTCATCAAAGTCATATTAATGTCTTTATTGGTATCAATTGATTCCGTTACGTTCTTCACCACATTTTTCCATTGTTGTTTTGAAACATAATAATCACATATTTGCCTTAAGGCTAAAGCAATTTCTACTTGTAAGTATAGAAGTACGCCTAAGAGGGAGGGTGAATTAGGTGTTAGTAAATTTTCGTGTTTTTAGTGATATGGTAATTGAATTTTCTGAGTTTAATAAAGTGTCTACTAATAATAAAGTCCAGCAAATAAATGAACACTTAAAATTTATCCTGGTTCCCCTTATAACCAAGGGTACCTCCAATCCTCTTGCACACCACAAGAGATTGATCCACTAATTGTCAGAAAATATACAACTCCCACCCTGGGATTCTTGCTACAAACTTCTAACAAACACTTCTAAGATAGCACACCACTATCTTAGATTAAGCTATTTTTAAGAAAGTACTACTTTCCTTTACAAGTGATACAATAAGATTTGAATAAGAATAAGGAGAGGTATATTGATAAACAATCCAATAACAATTCAAGTACTTGAGAACCTTTCTGAATGATATGAAAATGAAATGCAAGTACTTTGTAAAAAATCAGAATTTTGTTCAAAGTTGTTCAAGGTATTGATTCAAGGATTGTGTTACTTTTTATCTGAAGTTATGGGGTATTTATACTCCATAAACATCTCTTCAGATTCGTGGCCATTGATCCAAGAGGTTTGATGAAAAAATACAATGTTCTAGAGCCATTCCAGATATAAAAAATTGTATTGTTTCTAGTTGTATTCGAATACAGGATATGTGTATTCGAATACACCTCTTTGTAACGTTCAAAAATATTCAAAAAGTACACATTGTATTTGAATACACATTGGTGTAGTCGAATACACATATAAGAATTTTGGCCACTAACTTGAAGTGTATTCGACTACACATAGTGGTAGTCGAATACAACTTTGAGATTTTTGCTTTTGACTTGCATTGTATTCGAATACAAGATGTTGTATTCGAATACACTTAAGTATTTTGTCAAAAATATGATTTTTAAGACTTTGTTAATGTTGTTTTGACTTTTGAAAATACTTTAAATGCATATGTAAATATGACTTGTTCTCATGTAATTGAAATATTGATTTGTATCATATACCTTTACATTTTATCATTTAATGTTTAGATTTGAAGCTTATTAATGAAGATATTTGAACTTCTTTTTGATCTTGTTGCATTGACCATAATTGTTGATCTTTGTCTTCATCAAAAACATGTAGTTTACATTCTCCCCCTTTTTGATTATGACAAAATGTTGTTGTGGAGAGATTGTGTAATTTGAATCATTGCTCCCCCGTAATATATGCATACTCCCCCGTTGTATGTGATTAATTGAAAAATTGTTTGAGTACCTACAAGACTTTTAAGGCAACAACAATACCAAATTTTCTCCCCCTTTTGACATGATCAAAAAGAAAGAAAAATATAGAAAACATACAATTTGCAAGCATAACCATACTAATAAGAAAACGGCATACAGGTTAACAGTGAGGATAACATAATTGAGAATGAAGTCATAACATCAGAATAGTTAACAAGTTGCAATGATACCAAACTTTTATATCTGGGCAAAAACGCAAAGGTGTATTCGACTACACCTAGTTGTATTCAAATACACATTGTTTAGGGAACGTGTATTCGATTACACATAAGTTGTATTCGAATACAGAAATTTCTGGAAAAGTATGTATTCGAATACAGACATTTGTATTCGACTACATTATCGAAGTTTTGCTGAAAAACTAAATTTTTCATGGAAATTTCAACATGTAAGGCAGATATTCACATATTAAAAGAAAATAAACATCAAGAAATTAATTGTAACAATTTATTAAGAAGAAATTTTAGATCTTGAAGAGAGATGACAAAGTATATGTACCTTTCTTTACCCATATGTAATGCCCTTTTGGAAAACTAATGTTTCTAATGTGACATGTATTAGGTGTATGACCATGAAGACCACAATAAGAGCAAGTAGGATTAAATCTATTTTTAGTAACATATGTATGAGATTTATTTTGAATAATATTCTTATTATAAAGATGATCCTTTTTCATAACTATAATCTTCTCTTGATTAGATTGATTACTTACTTTAACAAAAATAGTTTTGTTCAAGTTTGGTTTATCAAATTTTGAATATCCAAGACCACTTTTGTCATTTGAGTATCTTTGCATAATTAAGACATTTTTCAATCATAATTGTCCCTTTTCGTATCGTTCAATCACCCTATTTAATTGAACAATTTTGAAAGAGAGGGAATCACATTCATTGCATGTAAAATTCTGTTTTAGTTTTTCAGAATTTTTCTCCATAATGTCAACTTTTTCTTGTAGACTTGAGATTTGTTTCTTTTGTGTTGACACTAGTTTACACAGATTTTTACATTCAATAAGTAATTCCTTAATTGCGTTTTGAGCATCATTGTATTCTATGATTAATTCACTATTAGTTTTATTATGATGAGGAGAGTCTATATTACTAACCTCTTCTTCATCATCTGATTGATGTGATGTCATTAATGCAACATTGGCGCATTCTTCACTTTCTGTTTCTGAAGATGAACTTACTTTGTTGTCTTCCCAAGCTATGTATGCCTTCTTGAAGTCTTTCTTTTTGATGACATTCTTCTTAGCAAGGTTTAGACAATCTGCTTTAATATGTCCTTGTTTTCCACATTCAAAGCAAGTGAAGTTTTGATTTGATGTAGAATTATCTTTCTTCTTGAAACTTTTCTTTTTGAATGTTCTGTCATTTGTAAGAAACTTACCAAATTTCTTAACAAGAAAGATAATGTTTTCATCTTCATCTGAATCGTCGTCCTTGATTTTTTCTCTTGATTCAGTCTTTAGAGCAATATTTTTGGTCTTCTTTTCTTGATTTTCATTTTGTTCTAGCCTTCCAAGTTCGATTTCGTGCTCTTGAAATTTTTCAAATAGTGCAGAAAGAGACATTTTGGATAGACTTTTCTTTTCGGATATTGTTGTCACTTTTGGTTGCCATGCCCTTGTCAATGATCTTAGTACTTTTAGATTTAATACATCATTGGTGAAGATTTTTCCGAGTGCCGTCAAATGATTTGTTAAGTGGGAGAACCTTTTTTGTAAGTCTAGAATCGATTCTCCAGGCTACATTCGAAATAACTCATATTCTTGTGATAGTGTGTTGAGTTTAGATCTTTTTACCTCAATGGTGCCTTCGTGAGTTACTTCCAATGTATCCCATATTTCTTTTGCTGTTTTACAGTGAGATATACGAAAAAATTCATCCATTCCTAGTGCTGATTGTAATATATTCTTTGCCTTTTTATCGAACAACACTTTTCTTTTATCATCATCAGTCCAATAATTTTTTATCTTTATTTCTTCTTTGTTATTGATGACAGTTTGTGGAATATGAGGATCATTTTCAACTGCATCCCATATATCATCTCCTTGTGCTTCAAGATACGCTTGCATCGTATTTTCCAAAAATCGTAGTGCTCTCCAACAAAACATGGTGGCTTGGTACTACTACCACCGTCTCTAAAAACAGGTTGTGCGGAAGCCATGAGTAATTGATCGAGGAATAAGTTACCTTAACCTGCTCTCATGCCAATTGTAAGTATAGAAGTACGCCTAAGAGGGGTGAATTAGGTGTTAGTAAATTTTCGTGTTTTTAGTGATATGGTAGTTGAATTTTCTGAGTTTAATAAAGTGTCTACTAATAATAAAGTGCAGCAAATAAATGAACACTTAAGATTTATCCGGGTTCCCCTTATAACCAAGGGTACGTCCAATCCTCTTGCGCACCACAAGAGATTGATCCACTAATTGTCAGAAAATGTACAACTCCCACCCTTGGATTCTTGCTACAAACTTCTAACAAACACTTCTAAGATAGCACACCACTATCTTAGATTAAGATATTTTTAAGAAAGTACTATTTTTCTTTACAAGTGATACAATAACATTTGAATAAGAATAAGGAGAGGTATATTGATAAACAATCCAATAAAAATTCAAGTACTTGAGAACCTTTCTGAATGATATGAAAATGAAATGCAAGTACTTTGTAAAAAATCAGAATTTTGTTCAAAGTTGTTCAAGGTATTGATTCAAGGATTGTGTTATTTTTTATCTGAAGTTATGGGGTATTTATACTCCATAAACATCTTTTCAGATTCGTGGCCATTGATCCAAGAGGTATGATGAAAAAATACAATGTTCTAGAGCCATTTCAGATATGAAAAATTGTATTGTTTCCAATTGTATTCGAATACAGGATATGTGTATTCGAATACAGGATATGTGTATTCGAATACACCTCTTTGTAACATTCAAAAATATTCAAAAAATACACCTTGTATTCGAATGCACATTGGTGTAGTCGAATACACATATAAGGATTTTGGCCACTAACTTGAAGTGTATTCGACTACACATAGTGGTAGTTGTTGTAATTTGAGTTTTAAAAACTATCTAAAAAATCACAATTTGTGCCACCGAAGATATTATTGGGTTGAGTCGCGGACTAGGTCGCTCTCTTTAAGACGTTTCGCGGCACTACCCAAATTGTGCAAGGCAGGCTATCAACCACGAAGTCCCCAGGATAAAACAGCCCAGATCACTGTATCGAAGTTCTACTGCACTGTAGAAAACCGTTCTAGAATTACACCCTCAATATGGTGCTTAAAGCCACTCTTAATATGACGGTTAAAGTCACTCTCAATATGACGATTAAAGTCATTCGCAATATGGTACTACGACCACACATAACTACGACATAACGACCGCTCTAAAAAACAAAAAGACTACGGCATAACGATCGCTCTAAAAAACGAAGGGACTACGACATAACAGCCGCTCTAAAAACCGAAGGGACTACAGTATAATTACCGCTCTAAACCGAAAGGGACGGAAAGAAAGGGGAGAAGTGGCTCGAAATTTGGCAAGCATAATATAAGAGGGAGAAAAGAGAAAGTTGGGAAAAGCATCCAACTTTGGTGTGCTTTTCACAATAGTTTGATGGTCATTATATAGTGATGGAAGTAAACTCACATTTCTTTTCTAAGCAATATGGGACTTTAGTATGTATAGATTTGAAACTACTCAAAATACTAGAGTTTTCCAATGTGGGATTTCAAAATTATTTCTTTTCAAAGTGGGAGTTCAACAAATTATTAAATTCACACTATAACATACTTTTTTTCCAACAATCCCCCACTTGAATTTAAAAAAAATGTTTCTAAAATAGCGTCAAACGCTTCTATAAGATCGTGCATAAACAAAGGTGTCTCTTGACTTGAACCTTTGCATAGTAAGTAAGATTCATATTCAACAAGAGTGACTCGTAGTTTTGAACTCTATCTCTGACATCAAACCCACACACAACTTTTTCATAGGGTGTATTCTCAAAAGCCTGTGCATTAATGGCCCTACACGTGTATCCCAGTTTAGTGAACGCTCTAGGTATTCTACCTCGAAATTCCATAGGAAGCGGCCCCACTTCTACGTTCACATAGGTGAGTCTATCAAGGGTACTCCTGTAGCTAGGTACTCCCTCCACGTAGAGTATAGATCTCATTAAGAGTTTCTAGTACCTCATCCTATCATCGCTTCAGGAATCATGCTTCTCTAATTTACAATAGCATATTCATCTCATATCACTCCACGACTTGTTATTACCCATTGAACCTAATTCTTGGGATCTCCAGTCTTTTAGGTCGGGTTACCATCGTGAGTGACTCTATATGCATTAGTCTCATCCATTTGGATGTATTTATGACTTTATCTATAGCTAATCCTTTCGTCAAAGGATTTGCTAAATTCTCATCAGTGTATACATGATCCACTATAACAACTCATTTAGTAAATAACTTTCTAACAATGTTGTGCTTACGAAAAATTTGTCGTCTTTTATCGTTGTAATAACGATTCTCAATCTTCGCAATAGCCGCGGTACTATCGCAGTGGATCAACACATCTGTCATAGGTTTTTCCCATATAGGGATCTCTGCTAGCAAGCATCTCAAAGAGCTTGCTTCTTCACTAACAGTAGAAGTAACTAGTATTATCATTTCAGACTCCATAATAGACTGAGTCAATATCGTATGTTCTTCGATTTCTAAGATACAATACCACTCACTATATTAAAATATAGTCATCAATTGCTTTGGAGTCATCTGATAAGACGTTCCAATCAGCAACATTGTATCCTTCAAGGACTGTAGGAAATCTTTGATAATGTAATCTGAGACTCATGGTCCTTTTCAGGTATCTCATGACTCTTTCCATAGCGTGCCAATGCTCCATACTAGGTCTACTAGTAAACCTGCACAACAATCCCACAACATAGGCAATGTCGGGTCTAGTACAATCAGTGGCATACCTAAGGCTACCAATGATCCTCGCATATTCAGTTTGTCTAACACCTTACCGGTGTTCTTGAAAAGTTTCACACTTGGATCGTGTGGTGCGCAAGTAGGTTTACAATCAAAGTAATTATATTTCTTTAGGATATTTTCAACATAGTGAGATTGATCCAAAGAAATTCCCTTTTCTGACCTAGTAATCTTGATTCCTAGGATTACATTTACTTCTCCAAGGTCTTTCATATTAAAGTTGTTACACAACAATGATTTCAAAATGTTATAGCATAAAAGTTTGAATTAAATATGAGTATGTCGTCTACATAGAGACATATGATAGTGGAAATGCCATTTTCAAATTTGTAGTAAATACATTTGTCACTTTCATTCACTTTAAACTCATTCGACTTAATCCAAGTTATCAAACTTTTCATGCCATTTTATAGGAGCTTGTTTAACATCATATAAAGATTTATCTAACTTACATACCTTGTCTTCTTGTCCATGAATTACAAAACGTTCAGGTTGTTCCATATAAATTTCTTCTTCTAGGTCACCATTAAAAAAAGATTGTTTTAACATTCATCTGGTGTATCACCAGGTTATGAATACCCGCAAGTGATATAAGCACCCTAATGGATGTTAGTTCAGTGACTGGTAAGAAAATGTCAAAGAAATCTATATTTTCTCTTTGTCTAAAACCCTTGGCTATAAGGTGTATCTTGTACTTATCAATACATCCATCGGGTTTTAGTTTATTTTTCAAAATTCATTTACAACCTATTAGTTTGCAACCAAGAGACAAGTTTACTAAATGTCAGGTCTTGTTAGACTCTAGAGAATCTATTTCATCGTTTATAGCTTCTTGTCATAGATCTGCATCCAAAGATGACATAGCTTCTTTAAGATTTGCAGGATCCTATTCTAAATTATAGGCCATATATTCTGGTCCATAATCTTTAGCAACTCTTACTCTCTTACTCCTTCGAGTATTTGTTTCACCTTGTTTGTTGCTTTCAGTGCTTCTTGTAGCAGGAACGTAACTTGGTCCGCTGCCCCCACTATTTCTCCATTTTACAGGGAATTTAGTTTCATAGAAGTCAACATCATTTGACTCTATGATCACTTTTGCATTTAGATCATAAAACCTATATGCTTTGTTCTTTACCGCATACCCAATGAATTCTCATTCATAGGTTCTACTAGCCAGTTTAATTCGCTCAGGATCGGGGATTCTGACATAAGTCAGACCACCCCATGTTTGAAAATAAGACAAGTTCGATTGTATTTTCTTCACTATCTCATAAGGAGATGTTCTGTTTTTAGATTTAAGAACTCTATTCAAAACATAACAAATAAGCAATATATTTTCTGCACACTAATGAGATGCAACAATATAATTAAGCATACTAGCAACAACTAGTCCAATAAGAGTTATATTTCCTTTATTTTCAACTTTATCATTCACATCAAGCAATTATGGTGCAGTTGTTCCATATATAATTCTAGACAATTTATAAGACTTATTTAAACAAACTAGAATCATACTTGGAACCTTTTAATCTTTCTACTAAATTGATTTTCAATTTTAGTTACAGAGATTATTAACATGTCAAACGTTTCATTTTTGTTTTTCATTTTGTGTTAACTTTCCCATCATGTTCACATATATTAAAGTGTAATAAATCTAAAGACTTAGATTCTCTAACTACAAATTTATGTGAACTCTTTATTATTTTAGTTTGACTACAACAAATCACATTTTTCAAAATCATTTAGCTATAACTTTGGAAATAAATGTAAGTTACTTAATTTTGAAATCAAATGTGTTCGTATCACATAGTATAGCACGTAAAAAATTAAAATCACACAACATGTAAGCAAAAAGATACATTTTATTGATTTCAACAATCAAACATAAAGAGAAATATTAAATTTCAACACTTAATTTAAATATGTCACGAGTGACGTACCTTAATAGATGATCTCATGATCTATCTTCTGAATTTTATGGGAGTGTGCCTCCACGGATCTGTCATCAGTCATCTGATACTCTGGGTAGTAGCTCACTACATACTCATTCAGAGCATCTCAAATACCTCTATCAGTATTGCTGGAACTATAGTAGTTATACAGATCATCAGCAACTCCATTAAGAATATAATTCTTATCATTATTTTCCGATGGGTTAATTCTCCAACTTTCTTATCCTTTTCGGTTTGCTTCAAAACATAAACAGTTTATTGAAGAGGCAACATAATCAAATCCAGTAATATCTTCGGTTGACATGGCAGAATAAAATGTCTTAAAATTGTTGTAATTTGAGTTTTAAAAACTATTTAAAAACTCACAATTTGTGCCACCGAAGATATTACTAGGTTGAGTCGCGGACTAGGTCGCTCTCTTTAAGACGTTTCGCGGCACTACTCAAATTGTGCAAGGCAGACTATCAACCACGAGGTCCCTAGGATAAAACAGTCCAGATCACTGTATCGGAGTTCTACTGCATTGTAGAAAACCGTTCTAGAATTACACCTTCAATATGGCACTTAAAGCCACTCTTAATATGACGGTTAAAGTCACTCTCGATATGACGATTAAAGTCATTCGCAATATGGTACTACGACCACTCATAAATACGACATAACGACTGCTCTAAAAAACAAAAAGACTACGACATAACGATCGCTCTAAAAAACGAAGGGACGACGACATAACAACCGCTCTAAAAACCGAAGGGACTACGACATAATAGCCGCTCTAAAAACCGAATGGACTACGATATAATAACCGCTCTAAAAAACCGAAAGGGACTACGGTATAATGACCGCTCTAAAAAACCGAAAGGGACTACGGTATAATTACCGCTCTAAACCGAAAGTGACAAAAAGAAAGGGGAGAAGTGACTCGAAATTTGGCGAGCAGAATATAAGAGAGAGAAAAGAGAAAGTTGGGAAAAGCATCCAACTTTGGTGTGCTTTTCACAATAGTTTGATGCTCATTATATAGTGATGGAAGTAAACTCACATTTCTTTTCTAAGCAACGTAGGACTTTAGTATGTATAGATTTGAAACTAATTAAAATATTAGAGTTTTCCAATGTGGGATTTCAAAATTATTTTTTTTCAATGTGAGACTTCAACAAATTATTAAATTCACACTATAACATACTTTTTTTCCAACAGTAGTCGAATACAACTTTGAGATTGTTACTTCTATACTTGCACTACTTATCAGGTTCTACTTATGAAATGCTACCTACAATCAACAAACCCAAGTTTAGTTTCTAATAGAGCATGAGTTTATATATATGAATTAATCAAATTGTCATTTCATGACAAAATAAAGATTAGTCTACACTGCATTGCATAAAGACAGTTTCATCCCAAGCAACCATTCATTACAAAAACAATTAACAAATTGTTAAAAATCCACTACCCTATAACACCACCAATATAGTAATATTTAACAACACCGATATAAACAAAGATATTCAATGAAATTTCAGCAATTAAAGACAGTTAATTTTCATCTTATTCGAAATGGTTCGATACAAACACATCCAATAAAATTAAAATTCCATTTGCTCCAGTTCCAATTCAATACAAACAAAAACCATAACTGACCTTTAATGACCCATCTATCTAATCTTCTCCTTTCCACTGATCCTATTAGCAGCTTCCCTAACTTTTTCAATATAACCCTCAATAGGAGGAGTAAGAGTAGCCATAAAACGATTAATAGGAAAAGGTGACAAATCAGGCACCAAAGCAGCTTCTTTCAAACCCTCAGGCGAAGCTTCAATAGCTTCCTTTTTCGACCTCAAAAGTGTCGATTCCGCAGCTTGTCTCGCTCTATGCTTCCTCATCAAAACCCTACTATACTCCTTCGCCAATCTCCTCCCATCTTCAACCGTTAATTCATACTTGGGCAATTTCTCCACATCAACCAAACCTAACGTCACATAATCCAAACCCGGTGTTCCAATTATCGTAGGTTTCTCAGAAACCTTGTATTTCTGGTTCTTCTTCTTCCCCATGTCGATTTCACGCTGTCGATCCTTGCTAATTAATCCTAATTTTTCCCTTTCCGCTTCGCGTTCGCGTTGTTTCGGTTTGAGGTGGCGAAGTGGAGTTGGCGCGTTAATGCATTGTGCGTAGATGCGTTCGCGTTCTTGTTTCTCCCGTGATCCGGTTGGGTTTCCGGGTTTTGGTTCCGATCCGGATTTTTTTGTTGTTACTTTGGAACGTTTAAGTGTTTGACCCGCTTTGCCTTTTCCTTTTGCTGTTCGGCTAACGGAGCAGCGTTGAATGAGTTGGTGACCGGAGGAAAATGATGAGAGTGGTGAGTTTAACAGTGGGTTAAGCTTTGCGAGCCGAAGCATTGTTATGTTGAGAGGCGAAGCTTGTTCTGTTGTGGAAGACGGCGGCGGCGGAAGACGGCGGCGGCGGCGGTTATATGGTGATTTTAGGGATTCTAGTTCTGAACATTTTAGGGGTTAGGGTTTTAGAGTTTTGTTATGTGGGGAATATTAAGATACACATACCCATAAATTTGTGTAGCATACACGAATGATATTTTAACCGTAGATTTAATAGTTTACTATTCAATGGTTAAGATCTATGAAAGGCTACCTTTTAAAGATATGTATTTGCAATGTGGGTGTCCAACAAATAAATAATAGCATTTATGTATCAATATCTACCTACACTTGTCTTTTGACTAACCACACCCCTTCATTTTTTTTTTTAAAACCAAACTACTTAAAATACATTTGCCACGAAATTCATTTCATTGAAACATGTACCCATTAATTTAAATATTTTCATCGAATCGTTGATAAATAGATTCCATTTGTCCTGTTCCTCAACCCAATTCTTATTGATCCTTATCCTTTATTTATTATATTATTTAAACTCTAACATATCATTTTATCTTCATCTTCTAGTTCACTTGTATTTATCATTTTCTCTCACACCCCTTTATCCTTCTTCCACCATTTTCAACAACTTCAATCATCTTCATTTGCTCCCATTACATCAGATGTGTATCTTCTTCTTCACGCAAATTGAATCTGCCCAGAAACATACGTGAACTGAGTTTGCGTACGTGAACTCAGTCTACTCAGAATACGTGAATTGAGTTTGCATATGTGAACTTAGTTAGTCTAGGACGTAGGTGAACTCAGTCTGTTTAGAAACATACATGAACTTAGACTACTCAGAAACATACATGAACTCATGCTACTCAAAAACATGTGTGAACTCAGTCTACTCAAAAACATATTCATTATGTGGCACTCTCATTAATGACGTTGTAATTATTTGACGTTTGTGATTTGAATAAAATAATTTATATGTTATTATTGTTGTAATTAATTTTATTATTGATTTTTATTTATATATTAAAATACTAAAAATGAAATAAATAAATTTGAAATATTTCATATATATTTTAAAAATTTAAATTATTGTTGGATAAAATAAATAAATTTTAAATATTTTTTGTAAAATTTAATTTTAAATAATTTAATAACAATAAAAATGACAGAAATTTTTTTATCTAACTCACAAATGTCAATCAAGTATCATATCATAAAAAATTGTGGGAACAAAAAATATTCCAAGATTAGATTATAGGGGACTAAAAAACCAATTTTAAAAATTGAGATGACTAAATGATTGTTTTGGACAAAATAGAGAGACCAAAAGTTCATTTAAGCTTTTTTTATTTATCAAATAAATGATTTTTGAAAACTAATGTTATAAAATTCTATAACAAGTGCTATTTTTAAAATAAAAAAACATAATGAAGAACACCTCAATACCAGTATATACTCTAGTGATTATTTAAAGGCAAAGAACAAGTAGTTGAGTAGATAAACGGTTGTCCACAAGAACAAATATTTTCTGCTTTTAGACACAGTACAACAAAGTAGTTGATAATGAAGTAGCAATATCAATCACAAATAAGGAGGTTTGAATTGTGACCTTTTAAATTTTTTGATTCTTTTACTTAATTTAAATTAACTCAAGATCAATCATAGTTGAAATAGAATGTCCAAAATATTATGAATATGTTAGAAGTAAATAAAACAGATTAGTTTATAGTGAAGTGTGATTTGTGTGTACAAATAATTAAAGATAATAGATAGAACACAGAAAAGTATACTAGTTCGCCCAACTCGGGCTAGTCCCGTCCTTACAAACGTGAGTTTTTCACTATGTGATTCAAAACCATAATATTCTTTTTCACACCTTTTCTCTTGATCACACCTCGATCAATTACAATCTTCACCTTTCAATCTAGAAATGATTTTTACATTCACCTTTCAACCGTGACAGGATTTTTACAAACACACTCAATCTAACATAAAAGATAGGATTTAGGATTCTTGAGTTACATATGATGTGTATGATAAAAGTGTTTGTGATCTTGAAACTTCTCAACACTTATTTGAGATAAATATAGACAAACTCAATAAATAATGATTCATAGATATAGCGAAGAGAGATGAAGTTTGCTTGAAGAGTTTTTGATTTGTTCTTACTTGAACAAGATCTTTTAATAAACCATAGTGATCTTTTAATATATCAGAATGATTTTTTGATAAATCAGAATGATCATTTGATAAACCAAAATGATCTTGATAAATCATAATGATATTTTAATAAACTATAATGATCTTTTGATAAATCAGAATGATCTTCTGATAAACCAAAATGATCTTTTGATAAATCTATCATCAATCTGCAGAACATTCTACATATTTGTCTTCGCAAGTAGACCTTCAAATTTTGACTTTTATTTGCGTATTAAATGTTGGAAAGCTCGTCCTAAATGCTAACTAAGTTTCTTTTTAGAAGATCAAACAATCAATAAGTCAAATAATTATTGTGTACTACATTCAGCGGGAGATTTCTTGTAAAACCTTATTTTGGGAAGGAAATTGTTCATTAACTATATAGTTATTTTTCATCATCAAAATGGGGGCATGTTAGTGCAAAATTTGTTTTAGTTACAATTATATGGTTGATGTTATGATGATAACAAAAAGAAACAAATAAAGAACAATTATCTCTTACATGTATTTGTTAAGTGTGCAGATTAAGTTAGAAGACACAAAGTTATATTAATGACTATCTATTTTAAGGTAGCATAAATTATAACTGAATTAGAGATAATAATATGAGTGCCTTAAACACAAAGAATATTATCACCTAATAAATCAAGTCGTAATATAACAAATCAAGTAGTACAAAGACAAGCGTAACAAAGTATGCATTCTAATATAAGATATATCATCTGATGATTAGACAAAGACAAAGGAATAACAAGACTTCGCATCACCAAATTTTTTATGTAAGCGCTCTGACACGTGCCTCTATTAACGTGAGCGACACTTAGTGTTGGCTTATGTCGATACAACAAGCAGTGCTCTGGTTCTAGATGTTAAACCAAGTTGATTTTTATGCTTAGAGTTTTGATGTTAACAAAAGTATTTTATGTGAGCAATATATTTGACTTCATAGAGTATGAAAGAATTTTCATGTTTTTGAAAATAATCTAAAATAAGATTTGATTTAGATTTGTAATGGAAGAAAATCTTTAACCAAGTTGAAAAGAAGATCTGGTCAAAATTTGAAGAAGATATGATCAACGTCTTATCTACAAGAAGTTATGAATTATTTACAAGAAGATTTTATCAATATTTATCACAAGAAGATATGAATTATTTACAAGAAAATTTTATCAAGATTTATTTACAAGAAAATTTGATCAAGATTTTATCACAAGATATGAATTATTTACAAGAAGATTTGATCAAGATTTATCTACAAGAAGATATGAATTATTTACAAGAAGATATGGTCAAGAATTGTTTACAAGAAGAAACACTCACAAAAAGATACATTTATTATTTGCAAAGATATGACTCAGATTTTGACAAATGACAAAATACTAAATTGAACTTAGTCATATTCCTACATGTGAAAGTTCAAGAACGTGCTCAACACTATGTTCCCACCCAGATCAAAGAAAATAATAGGAAAGAAAGTTTCATTTGATCAAAGAAGATTTGATCAAGATTTATCTACAAGAAGATATGAATTATTTACAACAAGATATGGTCAAGAATTGTTTACAAGAAGAAACACTCACAAGAAGATACATTTATTATTTTTAAAGATATGATTCAGATTATGACAAATGACAAAATACTAAATTGAATCTAGTCATATTCCTACATGAGAAAGTTCAAGAACCCGTCCAACACTATGTTTCCCACCCAGATCAAAGAAAGCAATAGGAAAGAAAGTTTTATTTGATCAAAGAAGATTTGATCAAGATTTATCTACAAGAATATATGAATTATTTACAACAAGATATGGTCAAGAATTGATTACAAGAAGAAACACTCACAAGAAGATACATTTATTATTTGCAAAGGTATGACTCGGAATTTGACAAATGACAAAATACTAAATTGAATTTAGTCATATTCTGACCTGTGAAAGTTCAAAAACCTGTCCAACACTATGTTCCCACCCAGATCAAAGAAAGCAATAGGAAAGAAAGTTTCATTTGAAGAATTTGCAAAAACAATCTTAACAAAATACGAACAATATCAATTTGAACAATTTACAAATTTAATCTTAACAAAATATGAATAGTATCAATCTGAAGAATTTACAAACTCGATCTGAAAAAATACAAACAAAATCAATCCGAAAAATTTACAAACTCAATATGAACAAAATACGAACATAATCAATCTAGAAAAATCGCTCAGATTGGATTCAAAGATAAAGAATTGACTAAAGAATTATGGAAGTGCTAAAATAAACTAAACAATGCATTAATATAATATATATATATAGATATATGTTAAGAAAATATAAATAATTTGCAATATAACTTTCAAGTATCGAACTCTGACATGATTAGTATTCAAAATATTAGTTAGTCATAATTACATGTGTAATTCACATAAATTATATAGTATTACATATATTAAATAATGTGAATTTAGGGTGGATTGTGGTCGGCCTCTGTCTATAATAAGATATGTCACTGTTTGTATATATTATAAAGACAATATTAAAAAACATTATAATTATAATTAAAATAATTTAAAAATTATTTTTTTAAATTACTAAATGAAATATAAACTTTTTAAAAATAAAAATATACTTAAATATATTTTTGATACATTTACTTTTAAAGGAAATAATTATGTTATTAAAAAAATAATGATTATTGATTTCCTCACTTTTTGTAACTAGTTTCGTGACAAAACTTTGCTTGTTAGTGGTTGGTGTAATTGTAGATATAAATTTAACTTCAACATTATTAAAATATATTTTTATAAATAATAAAAATACACTTAAAAATTTATTTTTGATACATTTAAATATGACAGATATAATTATTATTTTTCTCCCATGTTTTTAAATTTAGTCACGTAAAAAATGTAAAAACATGACAAAGCTGATATTATTTGTTAGTGTGAATGACAAAGCTGATATTATTTGTTAGTGTGATTGAAATAGGCGTAGACATATGTAAGTACAAATTAATTGATATATTAATATATATTGATATTTTAAGTTGATACGGCAATAATGACTTTATTGACACTTTACTTGAAAATATGTTAATTTTATATATGTATTATAAAGATAAAGATTTAGATAATTCTTTCTTTTATTAAGAAAATTCATTCAAAAACTTAAAGATTAAATGTATTTTTAGTTTCTTAAGATTTTCAATTTGGCGTTGTGGTCCAAATTTTTCTTTTTTAACATTTATTTAACTTTTTTTTATTGTAACATTGTTAGAATTGTCCCAAACAACACATTATTTCACAAAATATATCTTCAAAATCACATTTTACATTATCGGAACAACACAAACTAAGTTCAAATTGTCCAAAACTTAGAAATTATATAACATATAACACAACAAACTCAAACTAAATTCAAGTGAAGTGCTAATTAGTCCTAATTTGACTACCAACTAAATCATTTGGGTCTTCAGTGACAAACTATCAAAATTCATGTAAGGTACACCACAAACCTTCAAAACTTTGATAGCACCGATAGTATATTGTGCCGAGACCTAATTCATTTTATTCATGAGCTCGTTGATGAGATCCTCCCGGTTCCCTGCATCTCCACCAACCTTGAATCGGGTTTTCGAACCTTTCAATCTATCTGCTGGTTTGTTGAGTTCAAAGGGCCACATAAATCTTACAACTTCCTTAAAGTGTGGACCAACATTGTCAATTTGATGCACCATGTCTTCTATGCATACAATACCAAACTTCCCTAATTCCTATATGGCAAAAAGTGAAAGAATTAAAAATACAACGAAGTGGGAGGGTAAAGGGAAAATTAGGAATCTAGAAATAAAATGCCATGTATTACCTGCTCAATAATGTTATTATCTGTCAAAGGAACTTTCTGCTTATCTATTTTTGCATGCCCCTTGTAAATTAGCTCCTTTATGCTTTTAAGATTCGGATATCTTCAAAAGACACATTTTTGCAATATATACAGGACAGTAAGGATATAAGATAATAATAGCATGTTTTTCTTAAACAATGGTGGTATTCCCCATATGTGTAATACTTTAAAGTTTACACAGTTGCTGATATGTGTGACATGTAGATAACAATATCCTGTTATATATAAGTATTACACATAAGTTTTCCATCTCTAAATAAGTTTTCAGACATTCAACACAGTTTTTTTAAGCTGATGTTCTGGATAGAAATTTCATTTCAAATTTTGAGGATAAGAAATACAGCTATACTGCTCAAAAAAATGTATAATACATACCTAAAAATATATGAAAATTCTACAAATATACCATTCCAATAACATCTAAGACCATATCATAATAATTCTTCATATCTCATACATATCTAATATAAAATCATACCAATCTCTTACCCGTAGGTAACATATGGTTCCACTCTCAGCAGCTTGGCCATTACTCCATCAGTTGGCTTCACTAAGACAGCACTGAATATTCTTCTCAATCCCAAACTCAATAAATGTTTTCTGGTTGTAGGATGCATGTCTTGTTTCCTAAACATGAATGGAACGAAACAAAGATGATATAACTGTTTACAAAGACAAAATCAAAACATCAAGGTTGAAACAAAGACACTACCCCTGTATACGAATGACTATTATGGGCTTGTTTGGGGTCGATGGTTCGGGCAGTTTCCTCTTGACTCCCTTGAGCCTCCGTTTCATTCTAAGAAGGTCCACCTCCTACACACGTAAGCAAAAACAATCATAATAACAATTCAGTGCAAAAACATATTTAGTTTAGTGACATCTTTTACATCATATAGTAAAAAACTGCAAAATTCATTTATTGAATATTACAAAAAATTAACCAAGGAAGCTAAAAGTAAGAAAGATATACCCTGTTGCGATATTCAAAAATGAAATCCTCAGGTTTTTTTATGAAGTCCTTGGACTTCCTGAATTGGAAACCTTTTTGCTGGAATTGTGCCTTTTTTCTTAATGCCCAGGCTTCACTATTTTTCCTCTTCTTCAATATAACCTCTGGAACATAGTTGAGAACCTTTGGTTCCTCCTCGGCCATATTTTCAGGTTTTCACTGCATTCAGAAACACAATAGCTCATTTATCCTCAAACAGTAAGAAGTCACAGTGACAATAGAGAGACTTGGTATGAGTTAACAGCTAATAGGCTAATACCATGAAGCCCAAATATCCACAGCAGTCAAAACAGGCTACCCGGCCCATTTAGGGCTTCATTGGGCAGGGATGAAAAACCCTATTTAAATATGGGCTAAAAAATACTAACCGAGCCCGACCCTATACATGTTCCGGGAATGACAAGTAGCCACCACTTTATAGCATTATTTTTAATTTTGAATAAATAAATTTCAGTCCATTTAATTTGAATAACTTGGTTGCATCCTATTTTATTTTATTTTTATGGTATACTATAAATACATGCATACACAAAGTAAGTTCACATTGTCCAGCATAACAAAAACTCAAACTAAATTAAAATAGAATGTTAAATAGCCCTAATTTGGGTCCATTTAATTTGAATAACTTTGTTGCAGCCTATTTTATTTTATTTTTATGGTATACTATAAATACATGCATACACAAAGTAAATTCAAATTGTCCAGCATAACAAAAACTCAAACTAAATTAAAATAGAATGTTAAATAGCCCTAATTTGACTCCCAACAAAGTCATTTGGGTCTTCTTGAGCAAGGTTCACATATTCCAAAGTGTTGGATGATAGTAATCCAAGACAAACAGATAAAGAAAGATGAACAACACGAACTGAACATAATTGAGAATAGTACAGTACTACCAACATGCCAATATGAACCAAAGGCTAAGAAAGCATATAAAATAATGATATGTGCACACCAAACAAAAATGTATAACAAACAGAGAACCCGCCAAAATTTAACATAACCTAATAGAAAAGCATCAAATGTAGCATCATAAACATGATATTATCAGGTATAATCATCTGTTGAAAATGTTTCAAGCAACAATCCAATGAAGACAAAGATGAAGAGAACAAAATTGGATCATTTTGCCCCCGAACTGTGTTTTAATCAACTTAAAATGCTTCAATAAAAATAGGTAATCTGACCCTCATGATAAGAACACACCAATAAGTTAAATCCAATAGATACATGCATATCACAAGACAGAAAAATCATGATGAAAGTCAAGATAAGTTTTAAATCTTTTAAAAAAATGTTAGAAACTATGGAATATAATAGTAAATATACTTATTCATCAGAAGCTGGAGAAGCTAGTCCACCAGCTACCATGAGAAAGAAGAAAAACAAGAACACAAAAAGGTTTAGTGATGAACAAATCAAATAAATGGAATTTATGTTTGAGACTGAGACAAGGCTTGAACCAAGAAGGAAGTTGCAGTTAGCAACAGAGCTTGGATTGCATTCAAGATAAGTTGCTATATGGTTTCAAAACAAGAGAGCTAGATGGAAATAAAAACAACTTTCACAATCTATAAAAACCCTTATGTAAAAAAACAAAAGACAATATATCAGAAACCAAAGCAAACAAAAGACCATTTTAAGGCCCATCAAGGCTAAGTCATTAAGGGAACTCTGTACTGTATCATCATTATTATCTGTATCATAGGGATATTTGTTTTCCAAAAATAAATATAGAATCTTCCATTTCTTGTAGCAAAACTTCAAAGCGAAAGACAAGTTGGTTGGATGAGTGAAAGTTTCCTGTGGCAATTGCAAGCTTTTCAAAATCAAATATTAATAGCTCCTGAATTTAATTTATGACAAACAGTTCTTCACTTGTATGTTCTGAAGGTGCTTCATCAACTATACTAAAATGTAAGAATCATCTGCTGTTAATAATTATAATTATAAAATCCTTAAAGCTTAACATTTGACACAAACAATGATTACAACTCTTTCCTCTTAAAATGAAATGATATAAGAACAATAACTAAGAACCTTCTTCAACTAGGTAGTTGATAACATGAGCTAATAACACCATTTGTATTCTTTCTGTCCTAAACCAATTCTTCAGCAAAGGCATATTAATGTCTTTCTTGGTATCAATTGATTCAACTACCTTCTTTACCACATTTCTCCAATGTTGTTTTGAAATATAATAATCGCATCTTTGCCTTAAGGCTAAAACAATTTCAAATTATCAGGTTCTACTTATGGAATGCTACCTACAATCATCAAACCCAAATTTCTTCTGAGAGTTCAATAGATCTTATTCACATATGCCTTAATTACCTAAGGCAAAAATTCTACCACCTTAACCAAAATCCAGAAGCAAAATGGCTTCAAATGAACAAAAAGGTCACTAAAAAATGCAGTAAAACGAAAACGAGAACGAACCTGAAAACGAAAAGGAAAATGGTAATGCAGAAAGGAATGGAAGACAGAGAAGGATGAATACCTGAGCGGACGACGGAGGGCGCAGACACGGCGGACGACGGACGGTGCAGACAGAATTTCGTTGCACGAAGAGAGAAGTATGAGTGTCGTTGTTATATGGTGATTTTAGGGATTCTGAATTCTGAAATGTTTAGGGTTTTAGAGTTTTGTTTTATGGTGACTATTAAGATACAGAGACCCATAAATTTGTGTAGCATACACGAATGAGATTTTAACCGTAGGTTTAATAGGACTGTTAGTTTTTGTACTCCAATTAAATTTGTATTTCTAATTTGTTAAAAATTCAATTTTATTCTTTATAAATTCATTCATTTGAGAAGTAAAAAAAAATTACCTTAAAATTTGTCATTCTCGTTGAAATTTCCGATAAGTAATTTTAGTAAACGAAATTTTCAGTATTTATATGTAATATCAGAAATTTGGTCAATGAAAATTTTCGATAGTTGTATTTTCAATACTGGAAATTTTAAAAATTTTGAAAAATTCGGTAGTTTGTTTTTGTTCACTGAAAATTTGGTTTTTTGAAATTTCCGATAGTTAATCCGGAAATTTCAAAAATACGGTAGTTATTTTTTTTTTTTGAATATTTTGTTATTTTGTTTTAATTTTTGTATTTTGTGAGAGAAAAAAATACAGTTAACCGGAAATTTCAAAATGACTGAAATTTCCGGTAAACAAATCGGAAATTTGAAAAATCCGGTAGTGCAAAATGCATACCGGAAATTTCCAATAAGCCATCCAGAAATTTGAAATTTTCGGTATTCATTTTGAACTATCGGATTTTTCAAATTTCTGGGTGACTTACCGGAAATTTCATTTTTTAAAATTTCTGGTATGCATTTTGAACTATCGGAAATTTCAATCCTCTTGAAATTTCCGATAAAAACTTCTTTCAAGCAAAACTCACTTTTCTAAATTTTTCAAGTGTGGGAGTATGACTGTTTTGATTTTTTTCTTCTTTTTTTGACTTTTTTACGGATTTTTTTAAGGTTATTTTGGGTATTTCACTTAAAAAACATTAAATTAGGGGTACAAGTTTAAATGGGAGGTACAAAAGTTAATAGTCGTTTAATAGTTTACTATTCAATGATTAGGATATATGAAAGGCTACCTTTTAAAGATATTTATTTGCAAAGTAGGTGCCCAACAAATAAACAATTGCATTTATATCTTATTGAAAAGTAAATCTAAATTTAAATGCTTGGTCCTTGATTTGTACTTTTTAGTTAATGTTGAGAGCTTATTCTTTGTCTTATATCAAGTGTTTTATTTGAAATTACATACTTTTTCAAAAAAATATTGTGTACTAATTTTAATGAAAAAATATATTTATTTTCTAAAATACATACCTTTATTAATATAAAAAATAATAGATTAAATAATAATTTATTAAAAATAATTAATAATTTAAAATAACGAACACGACAAATAAATACTCTAAATAAAATATTTAAGATTATAAAGAGGAATCTAGTATGTTAATTTGGTGTGCCAATAACAAAGTTTAGGTGTTGTTGATAATGGATGATTATTTAATACTTTAAATATGTTTTTGATTTTTTTAAATATGTTTCATTTTAATTTTAATTTTTGTAATTTTTTTATTTGATTTTTTATATTTTATAAATTATAACAAGTTTTAAAAAGGTCATGAATTTTTTTTAGTAAAAAAAAATAGCGACATATTAATTTTAAATAAAGTGGCAGATCACGATCGTGTAATTTTTGTTTATTAGACAATATTTAATATTTAAAATTAAAATTCATTTTATTAATTCATTTAATTAAAAACTTAAAAATAATTAATTAATCAATAAATCAATTAAATAATAAAAACTCAATAATATTAGTATTCAATTCCAAATTTTTTAATAAAAATTCACATAATTTTCATCTTCAAATTGTAAATTCTTATATTTTAATCTAAATCCTAAAAATTATAATATTTTAATTTTATCGCACCGTATTAATAATTGAAATACATGGAGCACCGTATTAATAATTGAAATACATGGATTATTACAAGAGAATACCAAAAATCCCACTTGATGTAATTTGAAATGACGATGATCACATGTATGGACAGGACTTCACAATCAATCTAGTTAACTACCCTCTTCCAAAGCTTTTAAAGTTTTTGTAAAGAATACACAACATTGACATGAAATACATTGTGATCAATGATCTTGGAATTGCTATTAACACCAATTATGGTCTATACCAAAGGGGCATGGCTAATGATGTTTTTATCAAGTACGATGGTGAACCTTTCATGGCACGCAAGAGGAGTTTACTTTCCTGATTCTCACAAAGTATTTTCTTAAACCTTCTTTTCTCTTATAATAATTCACGTATTTCAATTACGGGTATAGTGAAAAAAAAAATTAGAGATTATAATTTGCAGAGTTTGAATTCAGATATCATAACTTGTGATTTAAAGATAAAAAAATTAGAGTTGAAAATGAAGATTGTTGAATTTTTTATTAAAAAATTTGGATTTGAAGATGAAGATTGTTGAATCTTTATTAAAAAATTTGAGGTTGAAGATGAAAATTATTGAGTTTTTATTATTTAATTGGCTTATTGATTAATTAATTAGTTTTAAATTTTTAATTAAATGATTACATTAGTTAATAAAATGAAGTTTAATTTTAAATATTAAATATTATCTAGTCAATAACAATTACAGAGTCATTATGTGTCATTTCATTTAAAATTAGTCATGTCACCATTTTTTTTACTAAAAAAGGTTTACAAATGACATTTTTAAAATTTGTTACAATTTTACAAGGATATGAGTCAAACAAACAAAAAAATTAGAGAGACGAAAATTAAAATAAAATATATTTGCAAGAAACAAAAATATATTTAAATATTATTTAATGGTTTATTTTGATGTATGATAAAGTTAAGTAAGCACATAGTTTTATAAAGAAAAAAATTAATAAATATGCAGTTTCTTTTTTATTAGCATAAATTTACATTTTGTTAATAATAATAGGTTACAAAAGTAATATCTCAAGTCACTAATGATATATTCTATTTGTTTATGTTACTACTTATGTCCTATTATATAAGATTTTATTGACTAAATCATGAAAATTAAAATAGTATTTGTTAATGATATATGTTTTTTTTTTTGTAAAATAGTATAGAGCTGTTGTTGAAATTGAAAGTTAGGTGAAAATTCTATTAATAGTTGTCTACTATGAATTTCTTTTTGGTTTAAATGACTATGTTAAGGAAAAAAATTTGAGTACAAAAGTTGAGTTTTTTTGTAAGCTACTAAATCAATAAAAGCATTGGAAAATTGAAAAGGTGAAAGATAAGTGATAAATTACAATAAATGACAAGTTTGAATTGAGTCTATACTGAAATGTATAATGAGTATTATAGGCAACACTAGTCCTAATTACTAAGAAATCGTGGAATGCGAAATCTAGCTCTAATTGCCAACGCTAGTCCTTTTTTCTGCACGATTGTCGTATTCTTTATCTATGCACGTGTTTTCACTCATATTTGTACTATATGAAATAGTAGTTTGGGTTCATGGGGTCAACAACAAGGAACACGAGCCTTATAATAGAATTAACAAATTTCACGCACTTTTGAATAATTTTAATATTATCAACACATATTCGATTGTTCTTAATTTGTCTAATTGTCATTCAACTACTTAAAGATCGACTACTAAATATATTCGAGTAACATCTTAAATAGTTTTTAAGTGTAAAGAACTTTTTAATAAGGTTGATTAATTCTTGCCCAACACATAATACAAAAATCAAAATCTTATCTAACACAAATAATAATAGTAAAAAATTTATATTTTACGTTTCAAAATATAATATGTATAAGAAATACATAATTGTTGTATATATCTTTTCTTTTAATTTAACCTTTCATTTAAAAATACTGGATTTTTTTTTTCTTCTCAACTTTTTATTATGTGGCACTCTAATTAATGGCATTGTACTTAGATAATATAATTTCTATGTTATTATTGTTGTAATTAATTTTATTATTTATATATTAGAATATTAAAAATGAAATAAATAAATTTTAACTATTTTAATTGATAAATAATTATTAAATAGTATTAAAAATGTAATAATTTTAAATATTAAAATATTTAAAACGAAATTAATAAAATTTGAAATAAAATACGGAATGAAGAACAACTCAATACCAATATATACTCGGGTGATTATTTAAAGGCAAAGAAAAAGTAGTTGAGTAGATAATAAGTTGTCCATAAGAGCAAATACTTTTAGCTTTTAGATTTAGTACAACAAAGTATCTCAAAGTGAAGTAGAGTGAAGTAGTAATGTGAATCACAAAAAATAGAAGGTTGAATTTTGATCTTTCTAAAATTTTGATTATTCTGTTTAATTTAAATTAACTCAAGATTAATGATAGTTGAAACATAATGTTCAAAATATTCTAGATATGTTAGATGTAAATAAAAATATTAGTTTATAGTGAAGTCTGATTTGTGTGTGCAAATAATTAAAAACAAGAGATAAAAAGGTTGCACAAAAAAAGTATAATGATTTATCCAACTCGAGCTAGTCCAGTCCTCACAACCGTTAGATTTTTACTATATTCTTTAAAACCAGAATGTTCTCCTTCATACATTTTTTCTTGATCACACTTTGATCAATTATAATCTTCACCTTTTAACCTATAAAGAATTTTTACAGTCACCTTTTAAATTTGAAAGGAATTTTACAAACACACTCAATCTAACATAAAAAATAGACTTGAGTTACATATGATGTGTATGATAAAAGTGTTTGAGATCTTCAAACTTCTCAACATTTGTTTGAGATGAATAAAGACAAACTCAGTAGATGATGATCCGCATATATAGTGAAGAGAGCAAAATTTTGCTTGAAGAGTTTTTGATTTGTTTTTACTTGAACAAGTGTTGGTAAATTTGTAAATTGAACTCTTGTCTTAATCTTCCAATTGATCTTCAATTTATAGATGATAAGCGACTCTCAATATCCAGTTTAAGCTGAAAATAGTCATTGGACACACTTCCTGAGGTGCATATAATCTTCTTAAATAATCTAAATAAGTGTAGTGTAATTCTGTCCAAAACGTTCTTGCGTTGCTAGAAAGTGGAAAAGAAGAAACTTAATATTGGGTGGTCTGTCTTATGACTTTTGGAACTATTCCAAATTAGAATTATGCTAAACTTTTTGCAGAACAATGTAAGTACAATGTACTTGCGTCCTTGCTCAAAAGTCATCAATTTGGAGATTAATTTGGCCATCAATCTAGAGGATGTTTTCCTTATTTGGGCATTCATCTATAGTTTTGGGTATGATATCTGATTTGATCAGTCTTGGTACTCTTTAATTTGTAATTTGGACTATGGGAAATGATTTGTTTTAATTTTTCTTTAAAAGAGAATAATCAAAATGTTCTTTTATAAAAGCATAACGTTTTTTGTTATGTGTTGTAGGGAGAATATGGATGAGTGATTCATTAGATGTTTAATGTTAGTTTTTTTTATCTAAGAGGCATGTCCAACTTTTCCTTGCTCATAGCTCATCAATCTTGGGCTTGAGTATTGTTTTGAATTGTCTTGATATTCGTTTATCTTAAGGTGTGGACTATATACAATGATTCATTTTACTCATTTCCTTAAAACAAACTAACAAAAATGATCTTGAGAAAACCAGAATGATCTTGATAAACCAGAATGATCATTTGATAAATGAGAAAGATATTTATAAACCAGAATGATCTTTATAAAGCATAATGATCTTTTAATAAACCAAAATGATCTTTTAATAAACTAGAATGATCATTTGATAAATCATAATGATATTTTAATAAATCATAATGATCTTTTAATAAACTAGAATGATCATTTGATAAATTAGAATGATCTTTTAATAAACCAGAATGATCTTTTAATAAAGCAAAATGAATTTTTGATAAACCATAATGATTCTTTGATAAACCATAATGATTCTTTGATAAACTAAAATGATCTTTCAATAAACTAGAATGATATTTTCATAACCAGAATGATCTTTTAATAAACCAGAATGATTTTGATAAATCTATTATCAATCTGGATATCAATATGCATAATATTCTGCATTTTTTTTTGTAGGAATCTTTACGAAAGTAAATCAAATCTTTATTTTTAATTACTCATTAAATTTTGGAAAGTTCATGTATGAAATGCTTATTAATTTATTGCATGTTGCTCTTCCATAAAGATTCTCGTTGTCAATTGTTCTTTAATATAGTAGCCAGATCATTTTAGTGAATGTTCTTCCACCATTCTTTTGTTGAAGCAATACTTTCTACAATTTATCTTGGCGTTGCTTATGTTATATCTTGTCCATCAAGTATCAATGAGATACTTCAGTACGACTATGAATGTATTGGACACTTTCTTCACGAAGATGTTATCTTTAAGATGCAATAATCATTCTCTTGAATGATAGATATATGATATAATCCTTTTGAGATTTTTTCATTATCAAGTGCAATCATTAATAGATCACTATTCATAAAACTTAATCACTTATTTCATTAGACTTGTTGTCATTAACACATACATAAAATATGTTTTTACCTCAACAATCTCCCCATTTTTTTATGACGACAAACCTTTTGAATAAAACTTATGTTTTAGGGATGAATAAAAATAAAATGCAAGAATGTTCATAGATATATAAATAAACTCCCCTAAACACATTCAAGTATTTAATTCTTTATATTCTAATTAAACTCCCCCTAAATATATGCAAAAGGTTAATTTTTAATATTCATTAATTACTTTCATCCTATATCCATCATATATCTCTCTCCACTTTTGGCATCTGTCAAAAAGGTCGAGGAATAAAAAGTGAAGTACAGATATATGGAGCAATAACATAAGTATACTGCACATAGAAATCATATGGTTGATCAATGCACATATATCAAACTTGCCAAGTTTGTATTTAACATTAAGGTACGTAGCATGTATGATGATCAATAATAATTTTAGTCAATATTGCAATCAACATATGGATAATGATAGCAAAAACAATATGACATAATTACATGCAAACATTTTAACACACAAAAATTAGTCAATGAAATTTTTTCAAGAAAAATGAAATTTTCTAATAACTCCTCATGAATATTATAAAATGAATATCCTTTAATATTTTATTGTTCCATAACATAATCAAGATGTCTCTTTGCTTTTTGTCCTCTTTCACAAGAGAGAACCTTTCAATTTGAACATGATCATGTTTATTGTTAGAAATAGATCCATTTTTCATTTTTAGAAATAGAGAAAATGAGTGCATTCAAGGAAGCATGAAAAAAAAAGGAAATTGATATCATGTCAAATGTAATTTCTCACTTTAAAAAACACTCTTATGCTAATAATGTTTATATTTTTCAAAAAATAATTTTTTTAAAAGGATAAAAAATATGCCAAATGATTTGCTCACATTAAAAAAAAATGTTTTTTCACAAAGTTTTTGAAAACACACAAATAAACAATAAGACACATGTTCAAGCTTACTTTCATTAGCAAGTGTTTATGAGACTTTTTTATTGTTACTATTTCTATCTATCATACTTAAAACATATTTAAACACTTGAGATCAGTTTTTACAAAAGTAGTATGCATAAGAATCATTTATGTATACATATATTAATATGCCTCAAAATGCTCACATCAACTTTTGACTTGCCATAATCTTTTTGGATTAGTTGAGTTTTAAAGCAAAAAGAGACACAAATCATTTTCATGAAGACCAAACATATGAATCTTGTTGAAATCCTTCACAAATATATCTTAAACAAGGATATATATTTAAAATATGTTGAAGAAAGATCTTTTTCATGAGGCACATTATAATCTCAAAAACAATTTTTTTGAAAAGTCATATTCAAAATTTTATACTCAAACATCAAGCAACTCATAGGCTACTCAATATATGCAAAATAATTGGAGAACATGATAGATAATGCTTTCAAGGACATAAAGAGGTGATTTTGCACAAAATAATGTTAATTCATGATAATGATAATTTAAAAGATGTTATTATGCAAAGTGTTAAAAAATCATTTAAACTTGACAAAACAACACTTTGTATAGCTGTTAAATAAATTAATTTATTTTAAATGTCTTTATAATAAGGACAATAATTTTAAACATCAACCAAGATTTGCACACTTGTTTACACCATCATAAAAAGAGTAGAAATAAAGAGTGAAAACTTGTTGAATTTGGGATAGGAATTACACATGTGCATGTACAAGTAATGACAAAGAGTGATGTAATCAAGTATATTTTAAAGTCGTTCATGCATAAAAAATAGTATACATTTTTAATTTTAAGAACACCCAATCAATTATATAATATCATTGCAAAAAAAAAAAATTCATTCTTATCATAATACAAATATCATAAGAATTGAGATTTAGTGTACCTTCTTTAGTTTTTTTGGAGCTTATCTTCATGCTCATTGTAAGACCCTTAATTTTCTAAATTATAATTTATGCGATTTTAGGGTATTTGGTGTTAAATTGCTTAGGCCTTTAGCACAATTGAATTTTCATTTTGAAAATTAAATATCAAAATCATATTTTATTAGAGTTAATAATATGTTTAATATTTATATATATTTTAATATATATATTTTGAGATCCGATTTAAATTATTTGTTAGAGAATAATTTAATTAAGTTACGAAAAATTTAATACCGGACAGTTTTGTTAAAAATACCTCGAGTTGCTGAAAATTGTATCTGTCATTTGAGTTACGACGAGAGTTGATATTTTTAACAAAAAGTGGTTTGGGAAATGATAGATGAAATGATAATTTTATGAAATATCTACATGTTTTTAGATATTTGTAGTTTGGTTTTAATAATATATATATATATATATATATATATGAAGGAAAGAAAGCAAGGAAACAGAAGGAGAAACATAGAGAAACATTTTCCTTATTTTTCACGCTCTTCGTCTTCTTCCTCTGTTACCAAATCTTTGCCTTTTTCAAAAAAAACTCAAATATAAATCTCCACTTTTCTTCGACTTCTAAGCTTTATTTCGTGAAGTGACAGAAGGGAAAGTTGCTCATTGCCACGCTGCGGTGCTAGTGAGCTAGTTTTCGAAGCGACGTCATAAACTTAAATTTTATCAGAATTAATTGTGGTGCCGTAATCGCTTGTTAAAGCTACAACAGAGGTAAGGGCTCCTTCCAAACTTTTAGTTTGCATTTAGGACATTATTTATGATTTTGTGGAAAAGAAATTTGATGTATTTGACGTGTGCTTTGAGGTGTGGTTTATGGTGATCCATATTTGATTTGATTTATATGTTCATAATTATTATTATAAATTTCTGAGATGTGATTCAGGTGTGGATTTTGTGGATATTGAATTAATTAAATTTGATGAGTTTGAGTTACGTAATGAGTTTAAGTAAATAATATAGATTATTTGGTTTTAAAAGTTTGGCGTGTGAGAAAGATTTAATTTTAAGAATTTTTTTGTGTGTCAATTAATTTTATTGTGAACAAATTGTTATAAATATTTATGTTTATGTAGTTAGCTCCTTGAGTCTCGAAAATGCATCGAGACCGTTGGCATCGAGTTAGCGGTGGGGAGAACTCTGATATATTAATGTTGTTGTGGTGATTTATGGTTGAAAATTTTGGAGATTGAATATGGGTGATTAATGTTTGGAAATTTTGGTGATTCATGTTTGGTGAAATTGATGTGTTCATAATTAATATTATGAATTTTTTAGAAGAAATTTATGTGTGACTTGGTGAAAAATGAATTTAATTCAATTTAGGTGTGAATAGAATTTGGAGATGTGATTTATGTGTGGTTGTGGAAACTTTAATTGGTGTGAATAAATATGTTTGAGTATGCTCTATGTTGTGTTTGAAAAATCATTAGTGTTAAATGAGTATTAAAAATGGGGAATCTTTTAATAGCTGCATTTACTTAATGATTATGGTGAAAAGAGTTAGAGTATGCTCATGCATTTCATAGTACATGGTGACCGCGACGGGGCCATGGTGATAGTGGTGACCGTGATGGGCCACAAAATGATGCCATGTGAATTGTTGGTTTATCTTATCCTTGCGAGGATTGTCGCGTCATGCTGATCTGTGAGAGATTGCACTCTAGAAAATTGTGTTGGTCTGTGAGCGACTGCACTCTTGTATGTCGTGTTGGTCTGTGAGAGACTGCACGCTAGTAAATCGTGCTGATCCGTGAGAGATTGCACCTTGGTAATTAGTACTGGTTTGTGAGAGGCTGTACAATTATGATTTACGCCCCTCGAGGAGGGTTTTGGTTTGGAATTCCGGAATCATGCATTTTGGCATATATGCATTGCATTAGGGTGCTTGGCACGCGAGTCATGTTTGTTATACTATGATGATTGTATATACATATTCGGTTGTTGTTATGATTTGTCGTAATTGCTTTGAGGTGTGAGTATTAAAAATAGGGAATCTTTTAATAGCTGCATTTAGTTAATGATTATGGTGAAAAGAGTTAGAGTATGCTCATGCATTTCATAGTACATGGTGACCGTGATGGGGCCATGGTGATAGTGGTGATCGTGATGGGTCACGGGATGATGCCATGTGAATTGTTGGTTCATCTTATCTTTATGGGGATTGTTGCGTCGTGCTGATCTGTGAGAGATTGCACTCTAGAATGTGTTGATCTGTGAGCGATTGCACTCTTGAATGTGCTGATCTGTGAGCGATTGCACTCTAGAAAATTGTGTTGGTCTGTGAGCGACTGCACTCTTGTATGTCGTGCTGGTCTGTGAGAGACTGCACGCTAGTAAATCGTGCTGATCCGTGAGAGATTGCACCTCGATAATTAGTACTGGTCTGTGAGAGGCTGTACAATTATGATTTACGCCCTTCGAGGAGGGTTTTGGTTTGGAATTCCGGAATCATGCATTTTGGCATATACGCATTGCATTAGGGTGCTTGGCACGCGAGTCATGTTTGTTATACTATGATGATTGTATATACATATTCGGTCGTTGTTGTGATTTGTCGTAATTGCTTTGAGGTGTGAAGTTGGGTTGATTAAGTTTTGATGTATTTATGTGTTCATAATTGATTTAATGAATATTCGATGTGTGATTGAGGTTTGAATTTGTGGAGATTAATTTGGTGTTAATTATGTGTTCATAATTGATAATATTAATGTTTGAAGTATTGATTGATTCATAGCCATTTTAGAATTGAAAATCTGCATTTTCTCAATTGTATTCGGCTACGACAATGCAGGTTGTCAAAACTTCATTTTTCAACATTGTTTATGCATTTTTGGACATATGAAAACCCTTTCAAGGAGTATGCTAAGACGAAAGGTTGTTTTGAGCATTTGAAAATATAAAAAATTTGCTATGTGATATTCATTAATTTCGGTTGGTGACCTTTACAATTATTGTGGAAATCTGGCTTTGCCCTCAAATAAGAACCAGGATCATCCTACCGGTTTGTACCCTGGAGATGGAAAAGTAGTTAGTCATACCTGACCGAAGTTGTGTCAGGAGGATCTTGCAGGGAGCGTGGAGATCACCCGGGTTGTGTAGTTTTTGTAGCATGATCAAATTAGGTGGTTGTATAAGGACTAGATGACTTTCTTTTGTGATTGTATTTATTTCATTTTGGAAGATTGTATCTATGCTTAAACTAATTGATGACTTTTATTTTGATGGGTCCATGTACCACTTTTTGATGTGACGTAAGGGGGGAGTTAAAATTCTTGGGGCAGTGCTTTTGTACAGGTCTGCCGAGAATACCCCAGGGGCATGAGCTATGTCTGATAAGCCTCATAGCCCCGGTGTATTTTGATGTTCGAATACTTTGGATTTTTATTTCAAAAATTATTCCGCTGCTTTTAAATATTTGTTGACTTTGTCATTATGTTACGACAAAAATATTTATCCAAAAGTAATTCCTTGTTTTATTTATTTGTATTTTTTTTATAAAAAAATACACTCGCGCTGTTAAAAATCGGGGTGTTACACTCATTCATTTATCTTGATTGATGGTTGAAATGAAACAATTTTGCTTTTGTTGTTGAGAGAGTTCCTCCATTATGATATTAATTCAAGATTGTTCTATTTTGCCTTTATTGATTTGTTATTGGCTATGTTTGAGAAATAGTAGCTACATTGTTGTCATATTTTTGGAACATTAATCAAGTTCTTATTCCACCATTGTGTAATTCAATAATTTGATTTAGAGGAGATGCTTTGGAGGAAAGGTCAATAATAAGGTAGGTGTATGAGTGCCAAAAGCAAATAGTTAAAACTCATTTGGAAGTTGTTGATGTTCTTCAACCATATCATTGTGATAGGCAACATTATTTTTGATTGGATGAAGTAAAGGTGCAAACATGAGAAGAAAGTTGAGTTGTGTGTGATAACATTGATAACTTTTCGATAATTTATTAAAAAAGAACTAGTTCAATTTTGGTGACTTACTTGGAGTAAAAGCAATCGGGTTCAGAGGTAGCAAACAATGAAAGCATAAATAATTGGACACACGGATTTATCTTGACTCACCATTAACTTGGCTACATCCAGTCCCTTCATTCAGAAGGTTTCAATCCACTAATTCAAATACCTTGAATTACAAAACACCTGATCCTCCAAGTTAGTCTTTTCAAACATCCTGACAACCGAATTTTTTTGAGGAACTAAGCACCTTGCCACTACAAGCCAAATCTTCTTCTAACAACCTGACAACCCCAAATTGAAGAAGGAACTAAACCACTATCAAGTTGAATACAAAAGATTGGAACTTTAAGTGTTTGCTTCTAACAAAGCTGATAATAATAATAACTCTCAAAATCTAAGAAAAAAACACTTAGAAAATATTTTTAACTAGAACAATTGTTTCTCTCTTTGAACTCTAAGATGAATTTGGAATTTGAGCTTGAGTTCTTCTTCTCTTTTCATATTTTTTGATGATCTTCTTCTTCAACCTTGAGTATCTATTTATAGATAAAATCAGGGCTTCAATTTAGTCCTTATTTAATTCCAGTTTGTATCTTCATTCCTAGCTTGGTTAACAATGATCTTATTCAAAATTAATTATGAATAAGATGTTTTTTTTATTAATATGTTCTTTAGCCAATTCTTTATTTATGAATCCAATCTAAGCAGTTCTTCTAGATTGAATATGTTCGTATGTTGTTCATAATAAATTTATAAAATCTTGACCATGTCTTCTTTTCAACTTAGTCAAAGATTTTCTTCAATTATAAATCTAAATCAAATCTTATTTTAGATTTTCTTCAATTTTAAATCTGAATCAAATCTTATTTTAGATTTTCTTCAATTATAGATTTAAATCAAATCTTATTTTAGATTTTCTTCAATTATAAAAATTTGGAGTTGAAGATGAAGATTATTGAGTTTTTATTATTTAATTGATTTATTGATTAATTAATTAGTTTTAAGTTTTTAATTAAATGATTACATGAGTTGATAAAATGAGTTTTAATTTTAAATATCAAATATTGCATAGTCAACAACAATTATACAATCGCCATGTGTCACTTCATCTAAGATTAGTCATATCACTATTTTTTTACTAAAAAAGATTCACAAATGACCTTTTAAAACTTGTTACAATTTACAAGAGTATAACTCAAAAAAAAAAATTACAAGAACAAAAATTAAAATGAAACATATTTACAAAGACCGAAAACATATTTAAATCTTATTTAATATTATTTTAATGTATGATGAAGTTAAGTAAGTACATAGTTTTAGAAAGAAAAAAATTAATAAATATGCAGTTTTTTTAATTAGTATAAATTTGCATTTTGTTGATAGTAATAGATCACAAAAGTAATATCTTAGTCGCTAATTATATAAACTATTTGTTTATGTTACTACCTATTTCCTATTATATAAGATTTTATTGACTAAATTATGAAAATTAAAATAGTATTTGTTAATAATATATGTTTTTTTCTTACAAAATAGTATGGATCTCTTGTTGACATTGAAAGTTAGGTGAAAATTCTATTAATAGTTGTCAATTATGATTTTCTTTTTGGTTTAAATTATTATGTCAAGGAAGAAATTTTGAGTACAAAGTTGGGTTTTTTGTGAGCTATTAAATCAATGAAAGGAAGAGTGTCACACGTTTGGCTCTATTTTTCCTCTTTTCTGCATGATTGTTGTTCCTTTATCTATGCATGTGTTTACACTCATATTTGTGTTACGTGAAATAGTAGTTACGGTTCATGGAGCAAACAACAAGGTACACAAGCCTTATAATTGAATTGTCAAGTTCCACGTACTTTTGAATAATTTTGATATTACTAACGCATATTCGTTTAATCTTAGTTTGTTTAACTTTCATTTAACTACTTAGACATTGATTACTACATATATTCAAATAACATCTTAAATAATTTTTGGGTGTAAACAACTTCTTAATAAGATTGATTAATACTTGTCTAAAACATAATACAAAAATCAAAATGTTGTCCAACACAAATAATTTATAAGTGATGTGAATTTTAAACTAATAGTAAAAAATTTTACGCTTCAAAAAATGTATTATATGTAAAAGAAATACACAATAATGGTATATAATTTTTCTTTTAATTTAATCTTTCATTTAAAAAATACAGGATTTTTTTCTTCATTTTTTTATTATGTGACACTCTCATTAATGGCGTTGTACTTAGGTGAAATTTGTGACTTGGATAAAATTATTTCTATGTTATTATTGATGTAATTAATTTTATTATTTATATATTAAAATATTAAAAATTCTACAAATAAATTTGAAATATTGTATATAAATATTTTCAAATTTTAAATTATCGTTGGATAAAATAAAGTAAATTTAAATATTTTAATTTATAAATAAATATTAAAGAGTATTAAAAATGT